>OY288247.1:31365412-31625412 GCA_958450325.1 Agrostemma githago
CGGTTGTGCTCACGAGTTACCCACTAAAATCAACCACTCATAATCACAAAACTAAAGCAATCATGCCAGAAATTATTGATGCCAGTGCAGGAGCGGGTCCGACGGTCCCACCGGTGGCCCCCCTGTACGGTATGCCGCAGTCGGAGAGGGTTCCTCCTGCCACGACCTTAGGGGTAGGGGGAACCAGTCTCCTCGGCGGATCTAACACTGCTGTGACACCTGAGTTGGGGACACATCCAGGACACGCTCTCAATCTGACCCCAGCTCAGATGGCGCAGACAGCCGCGTTCTTCTCTGCGATGCTGAACTACGAGTTCACTCCTGAGGACTTGGTAGGCAGGGTCGCATCGGCTCCCAGGCAACCATCCCCAATCAGTAGGGATGAAGCTGGGGGCACGAGGCGGACCGCCGCCAGAAATGCTCAGAGGAAAGCGAGAAGGACGGCTCAACCGTATGCGCATGTGCAAAGGCGCATTACTACTGGCAATCCAGAGCCACCTGTCCAGCAGGCGTTCTCCATTCACACAACAGAATCAGCGTCTGGAGGACAGGGAGGCTTATCCCGAGGATTACAGGAGCGAATGAGGCCCAGGGAGCCCATGTCAAAACGCTTGGGAGAGAAACCAGGCGGGGTTTTCTCCAGGCTAACACCGGCAGCCAGAGAGCAGTCAACCCCCGGTTTATCCCAAAGCCTGCAATCAAGGCTCAATCGGGGGCAACCGCTCGAGTCTAAGTATCGCCAGGGTGAGAGCTTCTGTCACTCTCAGAGGAAGAGACCCAGACAAATCTCCCCCGAGACAGAAGATGAAGCGGCGAGCAGGCCACCCCCAAGGCACCGCTCCCCCAGCACGAGGAAACCAGCCCATAAACAATGGGATACTCATGGTAACCAGTCTGGGGAAAGCAGGTCACGATTGGTGGGCAGGCCCACAAAAACCCCACTTCATCCTGAGGTACAAGAGTAACCCATTCCAAAAATTAAAATGCCGACCATCAAATTTGATGGGACAACAGACCCTGAAGATCACCTGGCAGCATTTGAGAGCCACATGGGCATGTATGACGTAGATGATGCCATCTGGTGCAAAGTTTTCCCAACCACCCTGGTAGGGCTCGCACAAGGATGGTTCAGGGACCTCTGCCAGGGGTCAGTCAGATTCTTCATAGAGTTGGCCGAGATCTTCCTCGAACAATATGCGGGGAATAAGAGAAGACGCCTCACTCGTTTCGATCTTATGACCTTGAAGCAGAAAAAGGGTGAAAGTGTGAGGGAATACCTGAGAAGGTTTGATCTATCCTACCAGCAGGTCAGGGAGATCGATGATTCCACTGCCGCCTACGCCCTGACAATCTCCCTGCTTCCAGGGGAAATGAAAAACCAGATGATCAGGGCCCAGCCGGAAACCTTGGCCATGGCCAGGAAAATTGCGGAAGGGTTCATTCTGCAGGAGGAGTTCCACGGCCTGACGGATACCCCTGCAGGCCAAACGAGGCCTCAAGGGGGACCGCAGGGTGGACGCGGCAGAAGTGAGCCAGGCAAGCAAAGGGAAGAGGGAGATACTCCCAAGAAGGAGCGCGCTGTCTACCAGCCCAGGTTCGACAGTTACACTGCCCTGAACAAATCCAGGGCAGAGATCTTCGAACTGGAAAAAGAAACTGCTAAGTGGAATCGCCCGAACAAACCTCGCAGCCCGAAAGGAGACCCCAAGAAATTCTGCACTTTCCACGACTGTATAGGCCATACCACCGAGGAATGCCGTCACCTGAAGGACGAAATCGAAAAGTTAATCAGGAACGGATGGTTAGCCAACTACGCAACCAAGAATAAGTCTCAGAAAGAAATATCTGAAAAACCCGAAGGGTCAGTGCAAAACCGCATGGTGATCCATGTAATTTCAGGGGGCACTGAGGGACAGCTCAGTCGAAGAGGCCAAAAAAGACAAATACGTGAACTAAGGAACCAGATCTGCTATGCTGAGAAAGCAGAAAGTCCAAGGGGAGTGACCTTAAGCATCACCCCTGATGATGCAGGGCGCGTAGTATACCCGCACAGTGATCCTTTGGTGCTGTCCCTTGAGATCAGCAACCACATTTTCCGGAGGTGTATGGTAGACACTGGCGCGTACACAAATCTATTGTACAAGGACGCCTTCGAAAAAATGGGCCTGGAAAAAAGGCACCTACGACCTGCCCCTGGATCGCTATACGGATTCAGTGGAGCAGGCGTGCTGCCCATGGGAGTCATAGACCTACCCGTGACCTTTGGAGAAGGCTCTACTGCCAGAAACGTCAGGGCAACCTTTGTTGTTGTGGATGCAAGATCCGCCTACAACGCCCTAATTGGCAGAGCCACCCTGGACGAAATCGAGGCGGCCATCTCCATCAGGGCCCTCACCATAGCATATGTCACCGATTTCGGACTAGAAGGAAAAGTGCGCGGGGACCAAGAGTCAGCCAGACAATGCTACTCCGTGGCCCTGCAGGAACACGAAAAAGAAAGAAAAGGAAAAAGAAAGGCTGACAGTTCCCCCAGCAGGGAAGGCGAAATACCAGCAGAACACTCGGCGCCTGACCACCTGGAGCCAGGGGGCGAAAGCATGTTAGTAGACTTAGAACCGGGGAGGCAGGTCCTAATATGAGCTGACCTGGAGGAATCCTACCAGGCTGAACTGGTCAAGCTGCTAAAAGAAAACAAAGACGTATTCGCCTACTCGGCAGACGAGATGCCCGGCGTTGATCCATCATGCATCGTTCACAAGCTGAACGTAAGCATAGACGCCCGCCCTGTAAAACAGAAGAAGCGAAATATGTCCGCAGAAAAAGACGCCGCAATAAAGGAAGAGATTGACAAACTCTTGAAAGCAGATTTTATTGAGGTCTGTGACTATCCAGAATGGCTGGCGAACGTGGTCATGGTTAAAAAATCGTCAGGCGCATGGAGAATGTGCGTGGACTTTACGAACCTCAACAAAGCCTGCCCGAAAGACTGCTATCCGCTCCCCAGAATCGACCAACTGGTAGACTCCACCAGTGGTTATTCCATGCTGAGCTTCCTAGATGCCTTTTCAGGGTATCATCAAGTATACTTGTGGCAGCCGGACAGGGTGAAGTGCGCGTTCATCACCAGTTCAGGCACCTACATGTACAAGATGATGCCATTCGGGCTTAAAAATGCGGGGGCTACATACCAGCGGTTAGTTGATAAAGTGTTTGAAAAACAAAAAGGCAGGAACATCGAGGCTTACGTTGATGACGCCATCGTAAAAAGCAGAGAAGACAGAGAGCACCTGATAGACCTGCAAGAGACCTTCAGCTCCCTGCGCGCCTACAAAATGAAACTCAATCCAAAGAAGTGTACATTTGGAGTCCGCTCCGGCAAATTCCTGGGGTTCTTGGTCAGCTCTCGGGGGATAGACGCCAACCCTGAAAAAATTCAGGCAGTTCTAGACCTTCCTGAGCCCAAGACCATTAGAGACATCCAGCGCCTGACGGGCCGCATGGCCGCCTTAGCACGGTTCGTCGCCCGATCAGCAGACAAGGCCACTCCTTTCTTCAAGATACTGAAAGGAAACAAACAGTTCAAGTGGGAAAACGAGCAGAAAGAGGCCTTTGAGCAGTTAAAGGACCATCTTAAGAGGCTCCCCACCCTGGCAAGACCAGTAGCAGGGGAAAAAAATTTCCTCTACATTGTAGTAACCAATATAACTGTCAGCGCGGTTATCCGACGGGAGGAGGCAGGCACCCAGCAACCTATATACTTCGTAAGTCATGCGCTGGGGGCAGCCGAGAAAAATTACCCGATGGTCGAAAAAGCCGCCTACGCGGTCATAATTGCCGCCAGGAAGCTCAGGCCTTACTTTGACACGCATCCAGTCATAGTCCTCACCGACCAACCACTGGAGAAGGTGTTGGAAAAATTTGAAAAATCAGGGAGACTATTGAAGTGGGCGATTGAGCTGAGTGGGTTAGGTATATCTTACCAACCAAGGACAGCCATCAAGGCCCAAGCCTTAGCAGATTTTTTGGCTGAGTGCTCCCATTCAGGGGAAGAAGAGACCCCTGCCGAGGAATGGGTCATGCATACTGATGGGTCCTCGACTGCCAATGGCGCAGGCGCGGGCATCGTACTGACCAGCCCGGGGGGAACTAACTTTGAGCATGCCCTCAGGTTTGTCTTCCCAGCATTAAACAACGAAGCGGAGTACGAAGCAGTACTCGCAGGCGTTAGGCTAGCTAAAGCCGCAGGGGCGGAGCGGATTGTCCTGGCAACAGACTCCCAGCTCATCGCCAACCAGATCAATGGTGAATATGAAGCAAGGGACCAAGCAATGGCCACATACCTGGAAATGGTGAAAGGGGAGTTATCAGGCCTGAAATCATATGAGATCAAGCAAATCCCCCGCTCCCAGAATAGTCGAGCAGATGCCCTGTCAAAACTGGCAAGTTCCAGTCTACAGGACATACGAAGGTCAGTGTGGGTTGATGTACTGCATGAAAAGTCGACCAGCCCCTGTCAGGCAATTAGCACCATGGAAGAAGGTCCGGAAAACTGGATGACTCCCTTCATCCAATTCAAGAGACACGGTGTCCTACCATCAGACGCAACACAAAAAAGGAAAGTACAGGCTAAAGCAGCTTGGTTCATACTCATCGAGGGGGAACTTTATAAGAAGTCTTTTACTTATCCCCTGCTCAAATGTCTACGGGCAGATCAAGCTGCTGAAGTGTTGGAAGACATCCATTCAGGGATCTGTGGGCATCACATCGGGGGGAGATCCCTGGCCCACAAAGCCCTAAGGGCAGGCTACTACTGGCCCACCATGCTGGCAGACGCCAAGAACCTGACCCAGAAATGCAGGAAATGCCAACTCTTTGCCCCATCAATCCATGCCCCGGCCCAGGAACTCAGGCCAATCCTATCCCCCATCCCTTTCGCTCAATGGGGAATGGACATTCTAGGACCCTTCACAGTGGCCATAGGGGGCAGGAAATTCTTGATTGTCGCCATAGACTACTTCACCAAATGGGTGGAAGCCGAAGCAGTGCCCAACATTACTGAGTCGGCGGTCAGGAAAGTGGTCTGGCGAAATATTATCACCAGGTTCGGTCTGCCAAAGATGTTGGTATTTGACCATGGCAGACAATTTGATAATGATCCTCTGAGAATCTGGCCGGAAAGCCACAACATTGCAGTCGCCTATTCAGCCGTCTGTCATCCTCAAACCAACGGACAGGCAGAAGCGGCCAACAAACAAATCTTGAACGGCCTGAAAAAAATGGTGGATGACTGCAAGGGTAGGTGGGCTGACGAGCTTCCCAGCATACTCTGGTCGATTCGAACCACCAGGAAAGAGTCAACAGGCCAGACCCCGTTTGGTCTGGTATACGGAGCAGAGGCATTATTACCAATCGAGGCAAGAATCCCTTCTCTGCGCTCCCTGCAATACGACCGGGCTGAAAACGAAGCTGCAATGGTCGAAGCCTTGGACCTGGTAAATGAGTTAAGGGAAGAAGCTAGCACCAACATCGTTGCCTACCAGCAACGAATGAGGAAAGCCTTTAACACCAAAGTCCGACAGAGAAACTTTCAGATGGGAGAGCTAGTTCTGAGAAAGACGCAGGCGGTTGGAAAGTCAAGAGAACATGGAAAGCTGAGTGCCAACTGGGAGGGTCCATACCAAGTGACTCGAGTCCTGGGACCAGGCACATACAAAATCGCCAACCTTGAAGGGCAAGAGCTGCATGCTCACTGGAATGCGGACACTTTGAAAAAATACTACGTCTGAACAAAATCCTGAGATAGTTTTTATTTTTGCGAAAAACAAATGGCGGAGGACGGTCAAAAGAATGTCGACGGCTCCGACCACCCGAAAATGTTACAGTTTTACAATGAAATGAAGAATATTCAGATTTATACTCGTTGCCTGTTCACACTCGCGTTCTTCACACACAAACGAGCAGGGGGCAATAGGGGGAGGCCCCCCTGTTGCCAAAATCGGGAAAATGACCCCCCCAGCAAAAAATCCGAGCGCCACCCTGCTTACCTCTGGGCAGGCAGGGGACAAGCCAGACTAAAAAGGACTGGGGGCAGGCCCCCCACCTTGTATAAAAAAAACGCAAAAACCTCCTGCTTACCTCTGGGCAGGCAGGGGGCAGGCCCCCTGGACTTTGAACAAAAGCCAGGGACAGGCCGGATCAACAAGGACTGGGGGCAGGCCTCCCAACCTTGTATAAAAAACGCAAAAGCCACCCTGCTTACCTCTGGGCAGGCAGGGGGCAGGCCCCCTGGAATTTGAACAAAAGCCAGGGACAGGCCGGATCAACAAGGACTGGGGGCAGGCCTCCCAACCTTGTATAAAAAACGCAAAAGCCACCCTGCTTACCTCTGGGCAGGCAGGGGGCAGGCCCCCTGGACTTTGAACAAAAGTCAGGGACAGGCCGGATCAACAAGGACTGGGGGCAGGCCCCCCAACCTTGTATAAAAAACGATAAGACACCCCCCCTGCTTACAGGAGGGCAGGGACAAGCTGCGCATCAAACCCATGAAAAACCGAAACAGACAAAAGCAAACAGAAAATCTACATAAAAAGAAATAGTGTCAAAGGAACACAGGATAAGTAAGTTTTTAAGACAAATGATTACAATCAAACACGGCAGCCGGCCATCAAAGGGCTCGGCGCGCAAAGAAGTAAGGAAGATTAAAACGTTGGCACAGGCGCAGCAGGAGACGAGCAAGAGCCCTCTGAGGAAGACTGCCCTCCATGTTAAGCAGGGGGATCATCTGGGCCGGAAGTAGCAGCTCCTTCAGACAGTCTGCGCATTAAAGCTTCGTCCTTAGCAGTATAGAGGGCTCGGAAAGCATCTTCATCAAAACCAGGGAACATCTCCCTGACAGTTTCCATGACAACCCCAAGGCAAGAGTTAGCACTATTAACGAAGCCCGCCGACACAGCCGTGTCCACCTCCTGGAGTATTTCGTCCCTCTCCTTCTCCCAATCCTTGGTCTTCGCCGCCAGATCGCCAAGAGCCGCCTGCAGATCAGAATTCACCTTGGAAAGGCGCTCCCCAAGGTCGATGACGCTCTTCTTGGCGTGATCCAGCTCAGCCAAAACTTTCCTGGCCTGCTCCAATTCCGCAAAGGCCTGCTGAGCTCTCTTTGACTCCTCCCCCAGGCGGGACACCTCCCTGATAGCTTTCTCATTTTCAGACTTCCAGTGGATCGCCTGACCTTTGGCCTCTTCCAGCTCGGTCTCCCTTTCTGCCAACTGATCCTTCAGGCTGGCAATGAGAGCAACGTCCCTCTCGACTGCAGAAAGGCGGTCAGAGTTGGACAGTTCCTCATCACTCAGGCGGTTAAGGGCCGCCAGCTCTGCAGAAGCTTGCATGATCCGGGCAGTGCGCTGGATGTACTGGGTCGCCTGGTTTGTGGCGGATTTGACAGTTTTGAGGAGATGATCCGCTAGAACCGCCCCTGAGTCGGAAAGTAGGGCGGAAACATCTTGGCTGTCTCCGGCGGTATAGTGGAATTCAGCGTTCTCCTCGGAGAAGAGGGTGGCAGGAATCCCCTGAGCAAAACGCTTAGGCTCAGGCGTGGAAGTCTCCAGGTCCACCACCTGGTCAGCATTTGGAGCCTCCCTGCTCCTCTTTCTAAGCAGCGCCCGGGGAGTGCTCTCCCCAGTCTCTTCAGAACCTGCAGCCCGCGGCCCCGGGGGAATCTGGACCCCTACTGAAAGGCCCTCTTGCCTGCCAACGGGCGAAGGGGAAGCCTCGAAAGCGATCGCCTTCGCAACTGGAGAAGGGGTGGCCTCAGAAACCGCCGTCTTTGCAGGCGTTGCTCTAGGAGGGGGGGGGGGGAGCCTTGGCCTGCTGAACGACAGACCCTTCAAATGCTTCATCAGATTTTTCTCACCTCTCTTAAAATCAGGGGGAAGAGAAGGGCGACGTTGGACAACAATGAGATTCTCGTCCAAGCCCAGGCGTCTCACCTCCCCTTTCTTCCAAATAAGGGTAGCAAGATCTGCAAGGCAAACATACAAGTTGTCAGGGCACTTTAAAAGGAAAAGAGTAAGAAGAAACCATCAACACTCCCGAACTACCTTTATCTAGACCCGGGTTCATGCCCAACCGGGTCAAGTATTTATCAGACGCAATAAGCTCCGCATGGGGGAGCCAGAATGTAGGGCCGTACACCCCATACTTATCAGTGTGGCCAGCAAAAAAGGCCGTCAACTCCTTGTCTTTCTCGCCCAGTTTCACCTCCAAGGCTTTTCCACCCACGCCAGGGTGATACTCCTCAGGGGTCTCAAGCCTGGTGTGGACATGATTCCTGAAATGACGGGGAATCTTCCACCCATGGGTGTTGTGTACATAGAGGAAGTTGTTCTTCCAATCTCTCAAACTGTCCATGCCAGGCCACACCAAACAATGTCCCTTCTGCCTCAAAAGGGACCAATAACCAGGGGAGCCCGCACTCCCAGAAGACACCATTTGCAAACCCACCATAAACCGCAGGGCGTCAATGGAAGGCTCAGAGTGGTGGAACAGACAAGTCCAGACATACGAAATCAACGCCCTGACAGCCGTGGCTGTCATCTAGGCGATGGCGACGTTCATGCGCCTGAAGATCTCTTCCAAGGAATGATGGAGGGGAAAGCGAAGGCCGAACTCCAAACATTTATGGAAGACCGCTATGCACCCGTCGGGAGGGTTGCATACGGTATCCCTTTCGCCGGGGACAACGACTGTGTATCCCTCCCCGAAGTTGTAAAGCCGCTCAATCGCACCAGCGGCGTTCTTTGCAAGGATCAGCTCCCGATTTTTCGGGTCAGGGAAGGTACTCAAAGGGATACGGTATTTAACTTTATCTAAATAGTACACCCTACCCCTTTCCCGCCGAACAAGAGGACTAGAGGTTCTAGAAGGGTCAACTTCTAACGCCTCGTCGTCCGAGTCGATGGCGTCAAACGAGGGGGGGTCAGGAGAGTTACCACCCCCGCTGTCCGCCGAGTGTTCTTCCTCAAAATCCACCTCCCTAGAGAAGGAAGCAAAATTCGTCCCTTCCCCCCTCTTTGAGGGGTCAGTAAAGGGTAGAATCCGCTCACGTGTTCTAGACATTTTACTCTAGCGGGAGTGGAAAACAGGAAATCAAAAAGGAAAAAGCAAGGAATGGAAGGCAAAGGTCTGACCTAAGATCGCCTGTCAGTGCGGCAAAAGCCCGAAGGAGGAGTCTCCCAGAGAAAGGGGGGTACGAAGTGGGGAACGATTCTTCAAACACCCAAGGGTTTTGCAGAAAGAAAGGATAGGAAGATTTCAAGAAAAGAAAGATCGAAGAAGGGAAAAGAGGAAGAGTGTGCAACTGATTGCTTTTATAGGAAGAAGGGCATGTGAAGAGTCGCCAAAATCTCAGGAGGCCACCCAAAGACCACTGCCCACGCGTCACTTCCTAAGAAGCCAACCCTGTGCGGCTTCCCAAGAATAACCTCGAAAGGACCAAAAAGTGTCAAGGGATTAATCATCCTATGACGCCCCCTCTCCACTTCAAACAAAAAGTAATAAACACATATTAAAAATACAATACACAAACACATCGCCTGAATTTCATTTCATTAAACCTTAAAAGGGAAAAGTTACATTCAGTGCCCAACAAAGAAAGAAAATATACAAGGGCCCAGGAATTCCGGCCCAACAAGCAAACGCCCTACCAAGCAGGCCTAATCATCATCCAAGTCAGGAGAAGGGTCCCCAGGGCTGCCTGGACCCTCAAAATCCGAACCCCAGTCCCAGTCTGGGGTGTCTTGGAAAGGGTCATCAGGGATCCCATCCTCATCCCTGTCACTTAAACAACCAAGACCTCCACTATCGTCAGAATCTTGGCTGCTATCCTCCCAGTCCCTGCCAAAGGGAACGGTCTGGGATTCGTCGCAGGTGCGACAACCTGTCTTCTTTACAGGCGAGGAGGGGCCCGACGCCAAAGAGGAGTCAGTATCAGAGAGGTTGGGATCAAATTGTTCAGGGTGCAGCCACGGAAAGCACTCGTGGCATCCCCTGTCAAAGCAGCCTCCCCCCTGGGGGCAACGCCTGAATCTAGGTGCAGCAGGGGGTGAGGACCTTTTGTGACGCTTGTTCGCCCTGGTAGGAGCCTTCTTACCCTTTCGGCGAGAACGAAGCCTTGAACGACGACTACGGCGAACAGCTCGATAAGCAGCTCGAGCATACTGAAGCCTCCAGAACCCTCTAAAAACAAAAGTAACATATCGAACTCCACGACGAGTAACGGATTTTCTGATCCAAACCATGACTAAAGACAAAGAAAGGAAGGTTGGAAATGGATCGTGAAAGTAGTGAAGGAGGACACAATTTATACAAAAAGCAGAAGCAGGGCATTAATGGCGCCCCAACCACTTCTGCAAAGAAGAGAGCCAATCATCAAACTAGCACACTGCTCGAAAATCCGCTGTGCAAAGAAGAATAATCATAACAGAAGACGTTTGAACTCCCTGCATACCCAGAGAAATTAAAGCATGTTCCCTCGGGAATACGCGGCACATTTAATGCAAGAGTGTCCAAGGAGTCAACCTCCCACCGTCCCAAAACGAGACGTCGCCTGCCGAGCAGGAGCCCCACTCCCACTCAGCAGGCGAGGGCCAATTGATGGGGGTCGGTTGCCTACCACTGGCCGCCTGCCAGCCAGGCCCCGGGGTGACCAATCCCAGAAAGAGGAAAGGCCTGCCCAGCAGACTTTCCATCAACATCATTGAAACCCCCAAGTGAGTGGCCTTAAGCCCTTGGCCGCCTGACCCAGCTTGGCCGCCTGCCAAGCAGGGCGAACCAGGTCTACTGCCTGCTCCCAGGACGCTCCCGTCCAAGCAGGACTAGAGGAGGACCGAGGACCCATCCGTCATTTTGCCTAAGGTAAGGGGAAGTGAGTGGACCAGGTAAGTCCACGTGGCGCACAAGCATCCACTCATTTCCCTCTTCTTCTTTCTCTTTTCCTCTCTCTTGTGGGAAGGTATAAATACTTTCACATTTCCCACATGAGAGGGGTTGGATTTTCTCTCTCTAGACTCTTACTCCTAAAAACGCCACCTAGTTCCTCACGAGCTAGGTTCGTCAAGGCACTTCACGGACTGACTTAGGCATCGGAGAGGGTTTCTTCGGACAACCTCCGAGGCCCTGTGTGTTCATTGTGCAGGGAGCAGGCCAACTCCGCCGGGAAGGTCCGACCAAGGGAGTGAGAGGAAGGGGAGGCTAAAGGAAATCAAACGATCAACTGTTCACCATTAGTCCGATCATACAGCCCGGATCCAAAGCCGGGTAAATTGTTTCCGTGACCGGAACAATAATAATAATAATAATAATAATAATAATAATAATAATAATAATAATAATAATAATAATAATAATAATAATAATAATAATAATAATAATAATAATAATAATAATAATAATAATAATAATAATAATAATAATAATAATAATAATAATAATAATAATAATAATAATAATAATAATAATAATAATAATAATAATAATAATAATAATAATAATAATAATAATAATAATAATAATAATAATAATAATAATAATAATAATAATAATAATAATAATAATAATAATAATAATAATAATAATAATAATAATAATAATAATAATAATAATAATAATAATAATAATAATAATAATAATAATAATAATAATAATAATAATAATAATAATAATAATAATAATAATAATAATAATAATAATAATAATAATAATAATAATAATAATAATAATAATAATAATAATAATAATAATAGTAATAGTAATAATAATAATAATAATAGTAATAATAATAATAATAATAATAATAATAATAATAATAATAATAATAATAATAATAATAATAATAATAATAATAATAATAATAATAATAATAATAATAATAATAATAATAATAATAATAATAATAATAATAATAATAATAATAATAATAATAATAATAATAATAATAATAGTAATAATAATAGTAATAATAATAGTAATAATAATAGTAATAATAATAGTAATAATAATAGTAATAATAATAGTAATAATAATAGTAATAATAATAGTAATAATAATAGTAATAATAATAGTAATAATAATAGTAATAATAATAGTAATAATAATAATAATAATAATAATAATAATAATAATAGTTGAGCTTCCATGGTTGATTCTCAAGCTAAGAGGGGGCCTGGGAGACCGAAAAAGAACCACAACATTCCTTCTATTCCTCCAATTCCTCCGTCTACTAGCAGATTAGAATCGGAGGATGATGAGAATGATGCAGAGCTAACGGAGACTCAGAGTGCTTCGCAGAACAGTACATTAAAGGATTTCATAATTCATGCTATGAACTCTTCTGGTATGCGCTCCACTCCTCCCAAACCTCCAAATTCTGGTGTTGAACATCCACTGAATGAGACAGTTTTGATTCATGAGGTTCCTCCAGTTAAACCAGCTGATGATCCTGTGATTCTGGATAAGAAATGGTCTGGAATTGCAGGAAAACAGCAACAACTTGGTATGAATCTCTCTTATTTTAATGATGTTCTGGACTCTGAGATTTTGGATTTTACATTGGATGACTTTGAAGATGAAATTAACGTGTGGAAGAATACGTTAATGGGGAACGTAATTGGCTCGAGGCCTAATTTGCAGGCGATGAAGAAATATGTGCAGGAGTACTGGGGTGCTGCTCAGCCAATGGTCTAATATTTCAAGAGAGGTTGGTTCTCCTTTCGATTCCAATCTAAAGAAGCCATGGATGAGGTGCTTAGGGGAGGTCCTTGGAGAATGGGAGTATATACGATTATCTTGAAGGAATGGTCTCCTACGTTCTCGAGTGAAATGGATAGGGTTGCGTGTGTTCCAATTTGGGTGTTATTTCCTGATCTCGATCCTTTTTTTATGGTCAGAAACGGTACTAGGAAAGATGGCCAGTAAAATCGGGAAGCCTCTTTGTGCGGACTTAGCTACTACTACGAAAGCGAAGCTTTCATTTTCTAGGATTCTGGTTGAAGCTGATGTGTCCAAGCCTCTTCCTGACACTATCGTGATCTCTACCCCTTACTGTGAGCATTCTGCTCAAAGGGTGCAGTATGAATGGATTCCGTTTTACTGTAAGTCTTGTGGTAAGCTTGGGCATACTATTTCTTCATGTAAAAAGGAGAAGAAGAAAGATATAGTGACACTAGTGGAGCCGGCTGCAGAGGTACATCAAACTGCTGCAGAGGTAAAGAAACCTGCGGCAGAGGTACAGAAACCTGCTGTTCTGGCTAGAGATAAGCAAGCTGAAGAGGTAAATCTGGAAGGATTTTCTTCAGTAAAAAAATCTGCTAAGCGAATTACTCCTACAGTCACTAAGGAACCTATTGTGTTGGATAACGGGTTCAAGTTACTCCTGAAGGATCACGGGGATCACCTGAGTTTGGCGAAGAATCTGAGGTACATTATAGTGTGACTTTTGAAGAGACAGAACCGCTCCCCCCTGATAAAAATAATGAAGGTGGCTTCATGGAATATTAGGAGTTTCAATGACCCTCTAAAACATAGTGAAGTAAGAGATTTTCTGAGTGTAAATAAACCAGATGTTATGGCAATCCTAGAAACTAGAGTGAAACAGAAAAAGGCTTCAATAATTATTAGAGGAAATTTCTCTGCTTGGTCAGTCATACATAATTACAATAGTCACAATAATGGAAGAATTTGGATTTTATTCAATCCTTCAACTGTTTCCTTTGTGGTTTCCAGTATGTCTGCTCAACAGATCACTGGATTGTTGCGTCATCTTCAAACAAATAAACAGTATCAGTTCAGTGCTATATATGGCTTTAATGATGGGTCGGAGAGAAGATTGCTCTGGAATGATCTTGAGATTCTCTCGACAGGTGTACCTTGGATAGCTATTGGAGATTTTAATATAATTAGAAGTCCAGATGAAAAGATAGGTGCAAATCCACCTGATTTTCAGGATATGTGGGATTTTAATCAATGCTTATTGAATTGTAGACTCGAGGACTTGCATAGTTCAGGTTGTAACCTGACTTGGACTAACAAAAGAGAACCAGATTCTCGTATATGGTCTAAATTGGATAGGGTAGTGATAAACCCTGAATGGTCTCAGGTTTTTTCGACTTCTTCAGCTATCTTTTGTGAGCAAGGAATATCCGATCATTCTCCAATACTGGTGAATATCTCAACTGATTTGCTCCCTAAGAAACGCTTTAGTTTTCTAAATTGTTGGATTGAGCATCCAAATTACTTGGAGACAGTTAAAAATGCTTGGGATTTTAAAGTTGCAGGTTCCCCCATGTATCGCCTTTTCCAGAAATTGAAGCAAACTCGATATGGGCTTTCTAAACTCCACTCAGCTAACTACACAAATCTTTCCCTGAAAGTTAAAGAGGCTAAGTCAGAGTTATTAGACTGTCAAAGGCAGATTTCAGTATCTCCTCTTTCTCAGCAATTGTACGCCCAAGAGAAGGTGCTAATTAATAAATACATTATGGTTAAGAAAACTGAGCTGGATATGCTTAAGCAAAAAGCAAAAATTAAGCACATTCAAATGACAGATTGCTCATCAAAATATTTTTATGCTAAGGTGGCTGAAAGGAGGAATCAGCAGAATATTGGGGCAATTAAAGACGCGGATGGTATACTTCGAACTGGTTCTGCAGTTTCTGAAGCTTTTCAGGAATACTATACTAGGCTCCTAGGCAATGCAATTCATACTAAATGTATTGCTCAGGATGCCACTGTTCTCTCTCCTGATGATACTGCCTCCCTTACAGCTGCAATATCTGCTGAAGAAGTTAGGAATGCTATATTTAGTATGGATGATAATAGTAGTCCAGGTTTGGACGGTTTCTCTGCTGGGTTTTTTAAATCAGCTGGGGAATTATTAGTAGAGACTTCTGTGCTGCAGTGTTTAGTTTCTTTAAGAATGGAAAAATGTCAAAACAGGCCAATACTACTCTTGTTTCTCTCATTCCTAAGAAGAAGGATGCAGGATCGGTGACGGATTATAGGCCAATATCCTGTTGCACGATCCTTTATAAGACAATTGCAAAGATCTTAACTAATAGATTGAAACCAATCCTACCCTCCTTAGTAGGAGAGGAGCAGGCTGCATTTGTCTCGGGAAGGAATATGTTCGATAACACCATGTTATCGCAAGCTCTGGTTAAAGGATACAGTAGAAAATTCTTGACTCCTCGATGCCTTATCAAAGTCGACATACGTAAGGCTTTCGATACGCTGCAGTGGTCATTTATTAATCAAATGCTAAAGAATTTTGGTTTTCCGGATCAGTTCATAAATTGGATAATGGGTTGCATTCTACATCCTTGGTATACTTTCAAGATTAATGGTGGAGTTTCCGGGTTTTTTCAAGGCAAGAGTGGAATTCGTCTAGGGGATCCCCTTTCGCCTTATATCTTCGTATTAAGTATGGAAATTCTCTCTCGAGATCTAAGAACAGTCTGTAAGTCCTCTCAAGTCTCTTACCACCCTAAATGTGGAAGGATCAACTTGACCCACTTAATTTTCGCGGACGATCTAATGATTTTTGCAAGAGGTGATCTACCTTCAGTTCTGGCTTGTAAACGGATTCTTGACTCGTTTGCGCAGATCTCAGGGTTGGTTGCTAACTTAGAGAAGACAAATATATATTTTGGGGGAGTAGCTATGCCAGTTCAACAGCTTATTCTGGCTCAATCGGGGTTTGTAGCTGGATCGTTTCCTTTCAGATATTTAGGGGTCCCTCTTACTGATTCTCGACTTAGTATAGAGATATTCTCACCTCTGCTGCTAAAAATACAGAACTCCATCAATCACTGGTCCACAAAGTTTCTCTCATATGCCGGTAAAGCTCAACTTCTGAATTCGGTAATATTTGGCCTCGATAATTTTTGGTGTTCGAGTCTACTTCTTCCCGTGGCAATTCTTAAAAAAATTAATAAGATGTGTAAGGATTTCTTTTGGGGAATTGAAGAAGGAGAGCGTAGGTTAGTTTTTAAAAAGTGGAACGATTTATGCTCTCCATGGGATGCAGGTGGGGTTAATATCAAGCATCTCCAGACATGGAATTATGCTCTACTCTCGAAATGGGTTTGGATGTTCTCTAAACAGCCTTCAAGCATATGGGGAAAATGGTGTCGGGAGTATATTTTGGGTTCAGGCTCAATATGGGACATTAAAAGCAAAGAGTTTCATCCTGCAAGTTTTAAGCATTGCTTAAAAGTAAGAGATATATTGGTTCAACGATTTGGGTCTATTGAGTCTGCTCAGAATTTTATACAGGCATGTGTAAGTAATGCAGATTTCAAAGTCCAAAAAGCTTATGAGGTGCTGCGACAGAAGAAACAAACACGCTGGCATTCGATGCTTTCCTCCAGCGTCCTTATGCCAAGCCACAAATTGTTTATGTCGATAGCCATTCAGCAGAAGTTACCCACAGTGGATCAATTCTGCAGAAGGGGTTTCCATGTAGTGAATAGATGTTGCTTATGCGAAGAAGCGTTGGAGGATCATCGTCATTTATTCTTCAAATGCAATTTCTCAAAGGGAGTTTGGACGGGTGTTCTTAATTGGTTGCAGATGCAGATTCCAGAGATTTGCTTGCCCAAGATCATACGTTGGATGATGCCTGCTAATAGACGGAAACACTGGAAGATGGTCTGGCTCAGAGTTAGTCTGGCAGCTGCTATTTACTTCATATGGAAAGAGCGGAACAAACGCTTGTTTGTAGATAAGAAAGCTACTATAGATGCGATTCTTTCTCAGGTTAAATTCTCGGTTATCTCACGATTCACAAAGTATAGAAATAGTCCGATATATCATAGAGTCATTAAGGCATTTGAAGTCTAGATGGATGTAATATTCTAGTGTGGTAGTTTTTTGCAAAGCTGTAATTTCTTTCATAATGAAATGAAATGATATCTTCCTTGCAAAAAAAAAATAATAATAATAATAATAATCATTCTTGCAAAAAATAAAAAAAAATAAAAAAAAATAAAAATAATAATAATAATAATAATAATAATACTTTGTCTACTTTGGAAACAAGGGTGAAGCAAACAAATGCTGACAAACTCATTCGTACTACTTTTAAACAATGGTCTGTCTTAACAAATTATAGTCATCATTACAATGGTAGAGTTTGGATCGTTTATAATCCTAGTACTGTGTCTATATCTCATCTGCAGTACACTGATCAATCTATAACTGGTCAGCTATTCCATTTTGAATCTAAATCCTCTTGTCTGTTAAGTATGATCAATGCAATGATGCTGATGCAAGGGAGTCTCTCTGGAGTTCCTTATGCTCACAAGTAACTGATGCAGCTTGGATTGTTATGGGCGACTTCAACATCGTTAGAAGTGTTGAGGAAAAAGTGGGTGCTACTCCGCCTTCTCTTCATGATATTATGGCTTTCAACAACTGTATTCTGACAAATAAGCTTGACGATTTAGCAAGTTCAGGTAATGCTATGACTTGGACGAATAAACAAGATCCGGAATCCAGGATTTGGTCTAAACTCGATAGAGTTTTGGTTAATCAGGATTGGTATGTTAAAAATTTCCTACTACTGCAGCAATTATTAAAGAACCGGGACTCTCGGATCATGCTCCGATTGTAGTTACGGTTTTGGATGCTCCCGCTATTAAAAAACAATTTCATTTCCTCAACAGTTGGATAGACCACCAGGACTTTCAAACCACGGTGGCTGTAGCTTGGAAGACGCCTGTACATGGTTCGCCCATTTATAGGTTTTTTGCTAAACTTAAATTGGTAAGGCAAGCTTTGCAGATTTTTCATAAAAAGAACTTCTCAAATATCTCTTTAAGAGTTAAAGTGGCAAAAGAATCCCTGCTTTCCTGCCAGCAGAAGCTCAATGAGGATTTATTTTCTCCTCTTCTTATCTTAGAGGAAAGGAATTTGAGCCGAGAATATACTGCTCTGAAAGAAGCGGAACAAAAAATGCTTGTTCAAAGAGCGAAAATTAAGGATATCCAATTAACAGATTGTTCCACCAAGTATTTCTATGAAAAAATTAAAGAAAGGAGAAATAACCAGATGATAGGGTCTATAGCTGATACTCACGGCTCAATTCATGAAGGTACTCCCTCAGTTGCTCTAGCTTTCCAAACTTATTATACGGAGCTCTTAGGGAAAGCAACTAAAATGGAGGAAATTGATCCTAAGCTAATGGATTTTGGTCCTAGCTTAACTGAATCACAGCAAAATAATCTGCTTGAACCAATTAGCAAGATGGAGATTCGGAATGCACTATTTAGTATAGATAATAATAGCAGCCCCGACATCGATGGCTTTTCTGCGGGATTTCATAAAGCCTCTTGGTCAATAATTCAGGACGATTTCTACAAAGCAATATATAGTTTCTTCAGGAAAGGTCACATGTCTAAGCAAGCCAACTCCACTATTATCTCCTTAATTCCAAAGAAGAAAGATACGTCAGCTGTACAGGATTTCCGACCTATATCCTGCTGTACAGTTTTTTATAAAACTGTGAGCAAGGTTATTTAAATTCATATCTCCTAGATGTATGATAAAAGTAGACATTAGAAAAGCATTCGACTCGCTTCAATGGAGCTTTATTAAGCAGATGTTGAGGCTTTTGGGGTTTCCTCCTCTCTTTATTTCTTGGATTATGGGCTGCATCTCTAACCCTTGGTACTCCTTCAAGCTAAATTGAGGTATACATGGTTTTTTTCAGGGGCAAAGTGGGGTTAGGCAAGGTGATCCATTATCACCTTACCTATTTGTACTTAGCATGAAGGTTCTCTCACGGGCTTTGAGGGTTATTACTCAAAAGACTCAAGTGTCATTCCATCCGAAATGCTGTAAAATTAAGCTCACACATTTAATTTTTGCAGACGATTTGATGGTGTTTGTGAGATGTGATGTTCCTTCAACTATGGCTGTCAAGACCACCTTGGATAATTTTAGTCTTTTGTCGGGGTTGAAAGCAAACTTGGAGAAGACTTGTATATACTTTGGTGGTGTTTCTCCTGATGTTCAATTAGAAATTCTGATAAGTACAGGTTTCACGTCAGGCTCCTTCCCATTTCGATATCTGGGTGTTCCGTTACATGATGCTACCATACAGGTACACATGTTTGATTCCATGATTTTAAAGCTTCAGAATTACGTCAAGCATTGGACTTCTTGTCTACTGTCTTATGCTGGTAAAATTCAATTAATAAATTCAGTGGTTTTTGGCTTACAAAATTTTTGGTGCTCAAGCATACTTCTTCCTAAAGCAGTAGTGAAAAGTGTCGAGAAATTATGTAAGGATTACTTCTGGGGAATAAATCCTGGAGAGAGGAAAATGACTTTTAAGAAATGGAAAGAGGTATGTTCTCCTTGGCAATATGGTGGAGTTAACATAAAACAACTGAATGCTTGGAATAAAGCTCTACTCTCAAGATGGCTATGGCAGTTCACTACAAATTCGGGAAGCATTTGGGTGAAATGGTGCAACTCGTACATTCTGCCAAATACTTCTATTTGGGCTGTAAAATCCAAAGAATATTTTCTTCAGGATTGAAACATATACTGCAGGTGAGGGATGAATGCATTGATAAATGTGGCTCCGTGCAGGCAGCTGAAACATTTATTTTGAGTTGTGCCTCAGGACAGAAGTATCATATCTCCGCTGCGTATGACTTCTTCAGAAATCGTTCTCCAGCTTTGGCCTGGTACCAGGTGCTTTTATCCCCAGTTTTGCTTCCTAGACATCGAGTAATTCTTGCCCTAGCTGGTCAGGATCAACTATCAACAGTTGAGAACATCAAGCTTAAGGGAATACAGATGGCTAATCGGTGTTGTTTGTGTCAAAAAGAAGAAGAAACAATCAGGTATCTGTTTTTCTCTTGTTCTTTTTCTGCTGTAATTTGGAAGCTCATTCAGCAGTGGATGTTAGTTTTCTGCCCTCGAGCAGATCTTAGCTACGCACTGAAATGGATATCCAACACCCACAAAAGGAAGCATTGGAAGGCAACTTGGTTCAAAGTCAGCTTGGCTGCGTCGGTCTATATGATTTGGCAGGAAAGAAATGCTAGATTATTTTCTTCCTCTAAGGCTAATGAAAACACAATTGTAAAGCAAATCAAGTTTGTAGTTTCAATTCGGTTTCTTGCATACAAAGACAATCCTAAGTATATTAGGATTATAAAAAATCTCTAGAATCTAGTGTGATAGATCTTTTGCAACCTTGTAATTTCATTTCATTCAATGAAATGATATCATCTTTGCAAAAAAAAAATTAAAATAATAATAATAATAATAATAATAATAAATAATAAAAAAAAATTCCCTCTCGTTTGCGAAGTGAGAGAAACGGTTTCTCTCTCTAAAACATTCCCTCTCGTTTGCGATTCTGTTACGTAACTTCTTGAAGCTTTCTCCCATGGCTTCCGGTGCTAGGCGCGGACCTGGAAGGCCTCCAAAGAAGTCTCAAACCTCCATTCCTCCTCGCATTGAGGCTGAATTGAGAGATACAGAAGCAAAAGAGACGGAAGACCAGAGTTCTTCGCAAGCTCAAACATTGAATGATCTCATTCTTGATGCCATGGCAGGGTCTGGTATTAATACTCACTCAACTAGTCATATTCATGTTGAAAAAGAATTAAATCCTCCTGTAATCGAAGAAATTGATGATACTGTGAACTGTGAGAAGTCAAACTCTGCTCAAGGATTTGTTGCTAACCCGTTTGAGAAGCCTAAATGGTCAAAAGTTGTGTCAAACTCTCAACAATTGTGGATGAGTTTTCCATATTATGAGAATGTAGCGAAAGAATCTGAAATTAATATTGATTTGTCTGAATTTGAGGATGAATTGAAGCTATGGAACCATACTCTTATGGGGAATGTAATAGGAGCTAAACCTTCATTACAGCAAATGCAGAAATTTGTTGCAGAAAACTGGGCTACAGGGGCGCCATTTGTTCAATACTTCAAGCGCGGATGGTTCTCTTTTAGATTCAAAACCAAAGAAGACATGGAGAGGGTTTTGAGTGGTGGTTCATGGAGTTTGGGAAGGTTTACTATCATCCTAAAGGAATGGTCACCAACATTCTCTAGTAGCATGGATAAGCTTGCAGTAGTACCTGTCTGGGTTTTATTTCCAGATTTGGATCCTTTTTTATGGTCTGAAGCTGTTCTCGGAAAGATTGCTAGCAGGATAGGTCGCCCAATCTGCACTGATCTAGCAACAACAACAAAGGCAAAACTCTCTTTTGCTCGTGTGCTGATTGAGGTGGATGTTTCTCAAACCTTGCCTGAGCACTTGGTGATTAACACTCCATTTTGTGATGAATCAGTTCAAAAATTTCAGTATGAGTGGATTCCATACCACTGTAAGGGTTGTGGAAAACTTGGGCATACCATCACTAACTGCAAATGGGAGAAGAAGAAACAGAAACCAGTGCAGCAGGCTGCAGCAGCAGAAACTAATGCTACTTTGGTAAATCTGGGGACGGTGGCTGGTGCAGATGCTGACAGTAGTACTACTGAAGCGATCCCAGTCATTAGGAAGTCAAAGGTCACTGATAATGCTACGGGGATTGGGGAGGATCATGGATTCATATTAGTTTCTAAGAAAAACTCCTCTGCTCATAAAACTAAAAAAGATCCTGATATCGAGCCTATGGCATTGATAAACTCTTATCATGTCTTTGAGGAACGGGACATTCCTGATAATGTACTTGAGATTCAAAATGAATCTGCTCCTAGTAGTTTGGGTGAAAACCTTCCTCCTGACAAGCAATGAAATTATCTTCTTGGAATGTACGGGGCCTAAATGACCCATTAAAGCATAATGAAGTGAAGGAGTTCTTATCTTCTCATAGGTTGGATGTTCTTGGTCTTTTGGAAACGAGGGTGAAGCAATCTAATGCAGGTCGATTAATTCGTACTGTGTTCAAGCAGTGGTCCGTATTAACTAACTATAATCATCATTATAATGGCAGGGTTTGGGTTGTATACAACCCAAATACAGTAGCTTTCTCTCAATTGAAGTATACTGATCAATCAATAACAGGTCAGCTACATCACTTTGAGACAAAGTCGTCTTTCCAAATTAGCTTCATATATGCTATGAATGATGCTGATGATAGGCAACCTCTTTGGGATTCCTTGATTTCACAGGCTAGTAATAAGCTTTGGATAGTAATGGGAGATTTCAATATAGTTATAAGTGTGGAAGAAAAAATGGGATCCACCCCCCCCCCCCTTCTCTTCATGATATGATGGCTTTTAATAATTGTCTCCTTGCAAGTAAATTGGATCATTTAGCTAGCACAGGAAATATTATGACCTGGACCAATAAGCAAGACCCTGAATCTAGAAAATTGGATATAGTTTTGGTGAATCCGGATTGGTATAATGCTTTCCCCTCTGCTGCAGCAGTTTCTGGTGAACTTGGTTTATCTGATCATGCTCCATTTATAGTTACAGTCTTGGATGCTCCCAAAGTTAAGAAGGCTTTCAATTTTCTTAATAGCTGGATTGACCATCCAGACTTCCTAATAACGGTTGCTCGAGCCTGGCAAATAAAAGTGGCTGGATCTCCTAGTTTTTGCTTCTTCAGTAAGCTAAAATCTGTTAAAAGAGCATTACATGACTTCCATAGGCAACATTTTTCCCACCTTTCTATCCGGGTTAAAGAAGCTAAGACTTCCCTGCTCTCTTGTCAACAAAAGCTAAGTCATAACCTCTTTTCTCCTTTCCTCATAGCTGAAGAGAGGGTATTACTTAAGCAATATAAAGACCTCAAGGATGCTGAACTCAAGATGCTTTACCAACGAGCCAAAATTAAAGATCTTTAACTCACAGATTGTTCCTCTAAATATTTTTATGCCAAAATAGCAGAACGAAGACAAAACCAAATGATTGGGTCTATCAAAGATGCTAAAGGCTCTATTCATGAAGGTACTAATTCAATAGCTTTGGCTTTTCAAAGTTATTACTTGGAGCTATTAGGCAAGTCAGATAACTTGGATGAGATTGATGCTGATTTAGTCAATCTTGGCCCAAGATTATCTCCTTCACAGCAGACTAGTCTTCTTACTCCTATTAGTATGATGGAAATAAGAAATGCTCTTTTTAGTATGGATAGTAACAGCAGTCCAGGTATGGACGGGTTCTCAGCTGGGTTCTACAAGGCATCCTGGTTGATCATTAAAGAAGACTTTTGTAAAGCAGTCATGAGTTTTTTTAGGAAAGGGCATATGTCCAAACAGGCCAATTTAACCCTAATATCCCTTATTCCTAAAAAGAAAGACGCTTCCTCTGTCCAGGATTATAGACCTATCTCCTGTTGCACAATATTCTATAAAACAGTAAGCAAAATTATCTCAAATAGACTAAAGGTTCTGCTCCCGGGGTTAATTGGTGAAGAACAAGCTGCTTTTATTAAGGGGCGTAGCTTATTTGAGAACGCTTTACTGTCACAAACCTTGGTTAAAGGTTATACTAGGAAGTTTTTAACTCCTAGGTGTATGATAAAAGTAGATATCAGGAAAGCTTTTGACTCCCTTCAATGGAGTTTTATAAAACAGATGCTGATGCTTATGGGTTTTCCTCCATTGTTTATCTCCTGGATTGTGGGCTGTATTTCTTCTCCTTGGTACTCCTTCAAAATAAATGGTGGTATCCATGGATTCTTTCAAGGTCAAAGTGGCATAAGGCAAGGTGATCCCCTTTCACCCTACCTATTCGTATTGAGTATGGAAATACTTTCAAGAGCCTTGAGAACGATTACTCGGCAACACCAAGTCTCTTTTCACCCCAAATGCTGCAAAATCAGGCTTACACACTTAATATTTGCGGATGATTTGATGATTTTTGTGCGAGGGGACGTTCCCTCTATTTCAAGTCTAGTAAAAACGATGCTAAATCAGTTTGGGTCTATTTCAGGTCTGAAAGCCAACTTGGATAAGACCTGTGTTTACTTTGGTGGTGTTTCTTCTATAGTTCAGCATGATATTCTGAAGAATACAGGATTCACATCAGGTTCATTCCCTTTTCGTTACTTGGGTATCCCACTGAACGATGCTACAATCAAAGTTAATATGTTTGATCCAATGATATTGAAGATTCAAAATTCTATTAAGCATTGGACATCTTCTCTTTTATCCTATGCTGGTAGGATTCAACTAATTAATACGGTGGTGTTCGGTCTACAAAACTTCTGGTGTTCTAGTATCCTCTTACCCAAAACTGTGATAAAAATTATTGACAAGTTATGCAAAGATTACTTTTGGGGTATCCCTACTGGAACTAGGAAACTCACTTTCAAAAAATGGAAAGAGGTCTGTGCTCCATGGCAGAATGGAGGAATGAATATTAAGCAATTAGATGCGTGGAACAAGGCTTTGCTTTCAAAGTGGTTATGGCATCTAGCTACTAGAACTGGAAGTATTTGGGTTACTTGGTGCAATAACTACGTTCTTTCAACTGAATTAGTCTGGACAGTTGCTTCTAAAGAGTATTTCTCCTCAGGTCTCAAACATGTACTGCAAATCCGGGATGAATATGTTGCTATAAGTGGCTCAATACAAGAAGCAAACAAACTTCTACTTAGCTGTGCAGCAGGTCACCGATTTAATGTTTCTAAGGCATATGCTATTTTTAAAGAGACTGTTCCGGTTCTTTACTGGTTCAGAGTGCTCACAAATCCTATTACGTTGCCTAGACATAAAGTTACTCTAGCATTGGCAGGACAGAATCAACTGCCAACAGTGGATAAAATCAAACAAAAGGGCTTCCATTTAGCAAATAGATGCAGTTTATGTCAGGAAGAAGAGGAGACAATTCAGCACTTGTTCTTTACTTGTTCTTACTCAGCAGTCATATGGCAGTCACTACAACAATGGATGGAAACAAAATGTCCAAAGCATGATCTCAGGGGCATTCTGAAATGGATCTCTAATCCCCACAAAAGGAAGCATTGGAAGGCATTATGGTTTAAGGTATGCCTAGCAGCGGCAGTTTACTCAATATGGAAGGAAAGGAATGCAAGATTGTTTACTAGCGGGATATTGTCTCGATAAATTTTTTTGCCCATAAGCACAATCCTAAGTATGTTAGGATTATAAAGAAGCTCTAAAGTCTAGTGTGATAGATCTTTTGCATCTTTGTAATTTCATTACCATTAATGAAATGATATCATTTTTGCAAAAAAAAAATATAATAATAATAATAATAAATAAAAATTCACGCGAAGAGAGAGAAAGTTTTCTCTCTCTAAAAAACTGTTTCTCTCAAATTCTTTTACGCGAGCTCACTCCCATGGCTTCCATAGCTCCGGTTAAGCGAGGTCCGGGGAGGCCCAGCAAGAAATCACTGCAGCATAAGCAGGATTTTCGTGAGGGGGCTGACGATGTAGAGAAGGAATCGGATTTGCAGAGCTCTTCGCACCAAAATTCTCTTAATGAGGTGATTCTTTCAGCCATGGCAGCTTCTGGTAAATTTCTTAAATCCACATCTGGTACTAATGATTTACAAGACTCTACTCTTAATATTTATCCTAAGGAATCGCTCAAAGAGCAGATTATTGATGAACCCGTTTTACCGCCAAAAATACCTGATTCAAATTGGTCTAAAATTGCTAGTAAGCATAAGAAATCTGGTATGAGTCTGTATTACTGTGATGCTAGTGTCAATTCAACAGAAATTGATATTGAATTGGATGATTTTGCGAAAGAACTGAAAATTTGGGAACATACCTTAATGGGGAATGTCATTGGGGCAAAGCCCTCTCTGCAAACTATGCAGAAATTTGTTCAAGCTAATTGGACTACCATTGATAAGCCTATTGTTCAGTATTATAAGAAGGGGTGGTTTTCATTTCGCTTTGGGTCAAAAGAAGCCATGGATAATGTTTTAAGAGACGGTTCTTGGAGGGTTGGGGTTTACTCTTTGATTCTTAAGGAATGGTCTCCCTCTTTCTCAGCGGAGATGGAAAGGATATCAGTGGTACCTGTTTGGGTGCTATTTCCTGACCTCGATCCTTATCTATGGTCTGATTCTGTTCTGAGCAAAATGGCTAGCAAAATTGGTACTCCCCTCTGTGCGGATATGGCTACCACAACAAAAGCAAAGCTGTCATTTGCTAGGGTTCTTGTTAAGGTGGATGTCTCAAAAGAACTCTTGGATTCAATTGTTATTAACACTCCTTATAATGAGCACTCTTTTCATAAGGTTCAATATGAGTGGGTGCCTTTTTTTTGTCATGGTTGCAAGAAGTTGGGGCACACCATTGACTCTTGTAAATGGGAGAAGAAGAAATCAGCAGTTTCAGGGAACAAGGAGCCTAGTGTGGTGGTTAATGAGACTCAGGATGAGGGTCAGAAGATTTCTGGTCCAATTCCTAAGCCTATAGAGTCTCAGAAGATAACTCCTAAGCCTGCAGAGCCTCAGAAGTTCTACCAGGATGACACTTTTATCCCTGTTTCTAAGAGGAATTCCTCCTCTTTCAAATCTAAGGAGACTATTTTGAAGCCCTTAGTTATGGAAAACACTTTCCAGATACTCCATGGGAGTCAGGTGACTAGTGGTGGTGAGGAACTAGGTGGTACCTCAGATCTTCATAGTGTATCTCAGGGTCTAGAAAGGAGGGTGGTATCTGGTTATGGGATAGAACTGATCCCCTCTCTTTCCCCTGATGCTAGCACTTTGAAGCTCTCTGAAATGCACCAAGAATGTTCCATGGTGGTTCTTAAGGCTGATCCTATACCTCCTGATAAATGAAGGTCATTTCTTGGAATATCAGAGGGTTTAATAACCCAATAAAACATAGTGAGGTCTTGGATTTCCTTCATTTCCATTGTCCAGATGTGTTTGCTCTCCTTGAGACTAGGGTTAAGTACAGTAAAGCTACTAAACTCATTAATAAAAAGTTTAGTGATTGGAAGATTGTGACTAATTCTCATCCCATTATAATGGGAGAATCTGGTTGTTCTATAATCCTGTTAAGGTCTCCATTTCTCATGTCTCTAGTAATGCTCAACATATCACCTGTTTGGTTTCACACCATATCTCTCAAAGTAATTTCTGGCTTAGTACGGTTTATGGTATGAATGATGGTAAGGATAGAGTGGGGCTTTGGGATTTCCTAAATTCCTTTTCTACTACTGATCCTTGGATGGTTTTGGGGGATTTCAATGTGGTGAGGTGTCCTGAGGAGAAGTGAGGCCCTCATCCTCCCTTATTGCAGGACATGCTTGATTTTAATGTCTGCCTTTTGAATTGCTCATTTGATGATATGCATAGTTCAGGCTGTGATATGACTTGGACTAATAAGCAAGAACCTACTTCTAGGGTTTGGTCTAAGCTTGACAGAGTTCTTATTAATCCTAAATGGGGTGATGCTTTCCCTGAGTCCATAGCAATTATGGATGAATCTGGGATCTCAGATCACTCCCCTGTCATTGTTGATATCTCTAAAGATAAAGTAGTTAGGAGGAGGTTTAGTTTTTTGAACTACTGGTGTGATCATCCTGATTATTTTTCAGTAGTTCAGAAAGCTTGGGATGTAAAGATTAATGGATCCCCTATGTTTAGACTTTTCTCTAAACTAAAAATGATTAAGAAGGCTTTGCAAGTTTTTCATAAGAAACATTTCTCTAATATTTCTTCTCAAGTTGTTGAGGCTAAGAGGGCTCTGGTGGATTGCCAGAGACAGTTACAGCTGGATCCCTTTTCCTTAGACCTTATGACAAGGGAGACAGTCTTGTCTGAATCTTATTCTAACATAAAGAAAGCTGAAATTTCTATGCTTCAGCAACGATCTAAGGTCAAACATATCCAGCGTGCTGATTGCTCCTCTAAGTATTTTTTCTCAAAGATTTCTGAGAGGAGATCTCAACAAATGATTGGATCTATAAATGATGCAAATGGCCAGATTCACAAAGGGTCTGCTGAGGTTACTCAAGCTTTCCAAAATTATTATATTAATCTCTTAGGGAGGGATTCTCCTGTAAGTGAGCTGCCTCAACTTTCTGGTGGTCTCTTACCTGAGTTACAGGAAGGTTTAATTGCTCCTATCACAACTACAAATAAGATTAAAGAGGATGGTTGGATAAGGAACCGTCCTTTAGGTCGACGTCCTATTAAATCAAATAGCGCGGTTCCAAGAAGGTCAAACCATCCAATTTAATTGCACAACCGTCCTATTAAATTGTTTACAAATAGGACGATTGAAGGCAGAACCGTCCTATTACTTTGTTTACAAATAGAACGGTTATTCTACTGAACCGTCCTTTGTTATCAATTAAATAGGACGGTTTGACCTTCTTGGAACCGCGCTATTTGATTTAATAGGACGTCGACCTAAAGGACGGTTCCTTATCCAACCATCCTCTTTAATCTTATTTGTAGTAGTGTATATCCATTCTTGAGATCAGGAATGCTATTTTCCACATGGATTCAAATAGTACCCTGGGGTAGATGGGTTTTCTGCGGGGTTTTTCAAAACTGCTTGGAACATTGTTGGCCATGATTTCTGCAAGGCTGTGAACTCCTTTTTCAAGTCTGGAAGAATGTCTAAGCAAGCAAATTCTACCCTAATCTCTCTTATTCCTAAGAAGCCTAATGCTAGCAGTGTTTTGGATTATAGGCCTATTTCCTGCTGCACTGTATTCTATAAGGCCATCTCTAAAGTCCTTGCTAATAGATTGAAAATAGTCTTGCCTTATTTGGTGGGGGAGGAACAGGCAGCTTTTGTTAAAGATAGAACTATTTTTGAAAATATTCTGCTATCTCAGTCATTGGTTAAAGGTTATGGCAGGAAGTTTTTAACCCCTAGAAGTCTAATCAAAGTGGATATTAGAAAAGCCTTTGATACTCTTCAGTGGGGATTTATTAAGCAAATGCTAGCTCAGATGAAGTTCCCTCCTCTTTTTGTCAAGTGGATTATGGGGTGCATTCAGAACCCTTGGTTCTCTTTCAAGATAAATGGTGGGGTTGAAGGGTTTTTCCAGGGGAAGAGTGGGATTAGGCAAGGGGATCCCCTTTCTCCCTACCTCTTTGTCCTTAGCATGGAGATCTTGTCTAAAAAATTGAGAACTATCTGTCAAGGTACCAATGTGTCTTTTCATCCTAAATGTACTAAGACTAATCTTACACATTTAATTTTTGCGGATGACTTGATGATCTACACTAGAGGGGATTTTCCCATTATTATGGCTGTTAAGAAGGTCTTGGATGAGTTTGGTGATTTGTCAGGTCTTTATGCTAGTAAAGAGAAAACAAACATCTATTTTGGTGGTGTTTCTGTTGAGTTGCAGCAGCTCATTTTGGAAGAATCTGGGTTTAGTCCTGGAGCTTTTCCCTTTAGGTACCTTGGTATGCCTCTGAATGATTCAAGAATAACAGTTAGGCTCTTTGATCCCCTAGTTCTTAAAATTCAGAAAGCAATATCTCACTGGTCTAATATCTGTCTTTCTTATGCTGGGAAAATTCAGTTAATTAACTCTATTGTCTTTGGCATGGAAAACTATTGGTGTTCCTGTGTTCTGATTCCTAAGTCTGTAATCAAAACTATTAACAGGCTTTGTAAAGATTTTTTTTGGGGGATTAAGACTGCTGACAGGAAGTTGGTGTTTAAGAAATGGCAGGATATCTGTTCTCCTTGGGAAAAGGGTGGTTTTAATGTTAAGGATCTTGAGGCATGGAACAAAGCTCAGATAGCTAAATGGGTTTGGCAAATGTCTGAAGGTGTGGGTGGGATCTTTATCCGTTGGTGTAAGGATTACATTTTGCAAGACACATCTGTTTGGAGTCTCTCTTTCAGGGATTCTTATCCGTCTATTATCAAAAATATCATTGCCATGAAGGATCATTGTATAGAATTGCTGGGATCTGTTCAGAATGCAAGAATATTTCTGCTATCATGCAGTTTTGATGGCTCATTCAGAGTTGTTAAAGCATATGAGAAGTTTAGAGGAAGTTTATCTCCTTGTTTCCCAAAAACCATGGCTAGCTCATCTATAATTTTGCCGAGCAGTAAAGTGGTGCTTTCTCTGGCCTATCAAGGGAAGCTCCCCACTGTGGACCAGTATGCAAGGAGGGGGATTTGTATGGTTAATAGGTGTGTCTTGTGCATTTTGGCTGCTGAAGATCATCAGCATCTTTTCTTTGACTGGCCTTTATCTTATCAGTTATGGACTGCTATGCAGAGTTGGATGGGAGTGATAATACCTGGTACTCACCTCAAGAAGGCCATTAAGTGAAATCATCATCCAAGTCATAGGAAGCATTGGAAGTTCCCTCTGGTTCAAAGTTGCATTGCAGCAACAGTACACAGCATTTGGAAGGAGCGGAATAAGAGGATTTTCACTGATTGTTGTTCACCAATTGAGACTATTTTTGAGCAAACCTGTTTTGTTGTTTGTACTAGATTGAAGGCTAAATCTGATAATCCCAAAGTCTTGAGGATTCTAGATTACTTAGATGCAAAATGATGTATCTCTAGAGTAGTAGTTTTTTTGCACTAATTGTAATTTCACTTCAATTGAAATGAAATGATAAATTTTCTGCAAAAAAAAAATAATAATAATAATCACGCGAAGTGAGAGAAAGCTTTCTCTCTAGGTCTGTTTCCTCTAAAATTCTGTTACGCGAAGGTTCGTTCATGGCGTCCGTCCCTCCTCTCAAGCGTGGACCCGGGCGTCCGAGCAAGAAATCGCAGCATCATGATCTCCCTCCTAACTGTGATCTTCATGGTTCAGCTATGGCCGGAAATGATGCGGAATTGATTGAGAAAAATCAAACCCAGAGCTCTTCGCACCGTGCTTCACTCAATGATGTAATACTCTCTGCTATGAAATTTGATGGTAAAATTGTTTCTCCTGCGACTTTTAATACTGATTCTACTCATTCTGAGACGGTTTCTTCGTCTAGTAATGTTAATCTTGATCCTGTGGAACCCGTTGTTGATTCCTCTGTTCCAATTAAGCCTGATAAACCTGTAAAATGGTCCAATATTGTTCGAACAAATAAGCAATTAGGTATGAATCTTTTCTATTGTGAAAACAGTTCGACTTCTACTGAAATTGATATTGAACTGAGTGACTTTGAGGATGAAATGAAGCTCTGGCAGCTTACTCTCATGGGTAATGTCATAGGCTCTCGACCTGTGTTACAGACTATGCAGAAGTTTGTATCTGACACATGGGGGGGTATTGCGTTGCCTGTTGTCCAATACTACAAGAAAGGATGGTTCTCCTTTCGTTTTTCGTCACAAGAAGACCTTACCAATATCCTAAAAGGGGGGCCATGGAAGGTGGGAATGTCTTCCTTAATTCTTAAGGAATGGTCACCATCTTTTGTTATGGAAATGGAGAAAATTACCACAGTACCAGTATGGGTCTTGTTTAGAGATCTCGATCCTTTCATGTGGTCAGATGTGGTTTTGAGTAAGATAGCTAGCAAATTAGGTAAACCCTTATGTGCTGATTTGGCAACAACTACAAAGGCCAAGCTATCTTTTGCCAGGGTCCTTATTGAGATTGATGTGTCTCAGCCTCTCCTGGATCATATTGTCATTAATACTCCATTCTCTGGACACTCAGTTCAGCAGATTGAGTATGAATGGGTGCCATTTTATTGTCATACATGTGGAAAACTGGGGCACACTGTCCCAAACTGTAAATGGGAGAAAAGGAAGTTGAAAGCTAAGGAGGAGGCTGAAAAGGCAAAGAAAGATAGAGAGCTAGGTGCTACCTTTGTTGTTAAGGATGGTGATGGGTCTTCTAAGGGTAGGAGTGCCCTGAATGAAGGTCTCCAACCAGCTCCTAGCAATATAATGCACTCAGGATGCTCTCTAAGGGCTGATTCTGCGAATTGTGAGACTGAACTAGTAGGTAAGGGTAGCAAATGTCCTCCTGCAGTTCACTCTGACGGGAAAATTGATGGTCCGCCTAAGTTTTACCAGGATGACTTATTCCAGCCGGTTCATAAAAGGAACTCTTCTGCAGTTAAGGTTGTTAAACCAGTCTCTAAGGAGCATATGGCTTTGGAGAATTCTTTTCAGGCTTTTTCTGAACAGCCTGATCCAAAGAGCCTTGTTGTTTCTTCTAGTGGTATCTTGGAAGACCCCATTCCTCCTGATAAATGAAGATTGCATCTTGGAATATAAGGGGCTTCAATGATCCAATTAAACATAGTGAGGTGAAGGACTTTTTTTACTCTAATAGATTGGATATTCTTGGTCTCTTGGAGACAAGGGTGAAGCATAATAAAGCTAGTCGTATTATCAATAATAACTTTAGTAATCTAGAGGTTATTACTAACTATTCACATCACTACAATGGTAGGATTTGGCTCATTTTTAATCCCAGCACGGTTAAGATTTCTGATGTGTTCTCTTCTGACCAAACCATCTCTTTTATGGTTCATCACCTTGAATCAAATACTCACCTGAAGCTTAGCATAGTGTATGGTGGGAATGATGCTAGTACTAGGGAAGGTTATGGGAGTCCTTGGTTGCCTTAATGGATAATAAACCTTGGCTAGTCCTTGGAGACTTCAATATAGTGAGTAGTCCTGAAGAGAAGATGAGTTCTATTCCGCCTTCCTTGAAGGACATGCTTGCTTTCAATAATTGCCTTTTAACTTGTATGCTTGATGACCTTAGAAGCTCAGGCTGCAATATGACTTGGAACAATAAACAGGGCCTCTCTGATAGAGTTTGGTCCAAGCTCGATAGGGTACTGGTGAACCCCATGTGGTATACCAGTTTCTCCTCTTCTTCTGCTATCATATCTGAAGCAGGCTTGTCAGATCACTCCCCGATTCTAGTACAGGTCATGGAGCAGATACATATTCATAAGAAGACTTTTAGCTTCTTAAATAGCTGGGTTTCTCATCCTGAGTTTATGGATACTGTTCGGACAGATTGGTGTGGGAAGGTTGTTGGCTCTCCTATCTACCGTTTTTTTGGTAAGCTCAAATTAGTTAGAAAAGCTTTAAAAGCTTTTCACAAATTGCATTACTCTAACGTGTCTGATAGAGTTAACAAGGCAAAACAGGATCTGATCTCTTGTCAAATAAAGTTAAGGGATAATCCTTTCTTTGCTGCGCTCATTCTTGAGGAAAAAGATTTGTCCACCTATTATAGCAATATTAAAGGGGCTGAACTTGATATGCTCAAACAAAGAGCAAAAATTCAAGATTTACAACTTTCAGACTGCTCAACTAAGTATTTCTATGCTAAAATAGCTGAAAGAAGAAACATTCAAATGGTTGGATCAATCAAAGATAACTTTGGAATTATTCATGAAGGAACTTCTGCTGTTGCCAATGCTTTCCAGACCTAGTACAATAGCCTATTGGGTCAAGATCATAAGGTTGAACCTGTCAATACTTGTGACATCCAACAAGGGGTATGTGTATCTGGTGAACAGAAGCAACAACTGGTGTCGCCTATCACAGTGGAGGAAATTAAAGATGCTGTATTTAGTATGGATTCCAATAGTAGTCCGGGTATGGATGGATTCTCAGCTGGATTTTTCAAAGCAACTTGGAATATCATTAAAGAAGATTTCTGTAGAGCTGTTTCTAGCTTTTTTTTTAAGGGGCATATGGCTAAACAAGCTAATTCCACTTTGATTACGTTGATTCCTAAGAAGAATGATGCCTCTACAGTAATGGATTTTAGACCAATTTCATGCTGCACAGTTTTTTATAAGACTGTAAGTAAAATCTTGTCCAATAGACTCAAGTTAATCCTGCCTGACATTATAGGGGAAGAGCAAGCAGCTTTTGTGAAGGGTAGAAGTCTCTTTGAGAATACTCTCCTCTCCCAAGCCCTCGTTAAAGGTTATACCAGGAAGTTCATCACTCCTAGGTGTATGGTTAAAGTCGATATCAGGAAAGCTTTTGATTCTCTACAATGGAGTTTCATAGCTGATATGTTGAAGAAGTTGGGTTTCTCATCCATATTTGTTACTTGGATTATAGGCTGCATATCAAATCCATGGTATTCCTTAAAACTTAATGGAGGAACTTATGGGTTTTTTCAGGGCAAGAGTGGGATTCGACAAGGAGATCCCTTGTCTCCTTACTTGTTTGTACTAAGTATGGAGGTCCTCTCAAGAACAATGAGGAAGTTAGGAACCTTGGATCGGGTTTCCTTTCATCCCAAATGTTGTAGGCTCAACCTTACTCACTTAATTTTTGCTGACGACCTTATGATATTCTCTAGAGGTGATGTTTTTTCTGTCAAAGCTATCAAAGGTGCTCTTGATTCTTTCGGACACATGTCGGGGCTTCGAGCAAATTTGGACAAAACTTGCATATATTTTGGAGGTACTCATCCTCAGGTTCAACAGGAGATTTTGAACTACACAGGATTTACATCAGGATCTTTCCCTTTTCGATACTTGGGTATCCCCTTAAATGATGCCACTATTAAAGTTTCCATGTATGACTCGTTGATAATCAAGATACAACATTCTATAAGGCACTGGACTACTAATCTCTTATCGTATGCAGGAAAAGCACAATTGATTAATTATGTGGTCTTTGGATTGCAAAATTTCTGGTGTTCCAGTATACTTCTTCCTAAAGCCATTACTAAGACAATCAATAAACTTTGTAAAGACTTTTTCTGGGGAATCCAGCCAGGAGATAGGCGTCTTATATTCAAAAAAATGGACAGATATTTGTCGGCCTTGATCTGAAGAAGGATTTAACATTAAACATTTGGAAGCCTGGAATAAGGCTTTGCTTACTAAATGGATTTGGAAATTATCTGACGATACTGGCAGTTTGTGGATCAAGTGATGTAATCGTTATATCTTTAATGGCTCTTCTATCTGGTCAATTGTTCCAAAGGAATTTTTCTCTTCGGGATTGAAGAACATTATTTAAGTCAGGGATGATTGCATTCAACGATGCGGTTCTATTCAAGCGGCCAGAGAGTTTGTTTACAGTTGTGTTTCTGGTGGAAATTTTAAGATCTCATTGGCATATAATTTGTTCATGACTGATCTCTCCCCTGCACTATGGAGTAAGAGCTTGGTCTCATCTGTCATGATGCCTAGACATAAGCTTTTTCTCTCCCTTGCAGCATATAATAAGCTTCCAACTTTGGATAACTTACAAAGGAAAGGATTTCAGTTAGCCAACAGATGTGCACTCTGTCAGCAAGATGAGGAATCTGCAATGCATCTTTTCTTTAAGTGCAGCTACTCTAAATCTTTATGGCTTCAAGTAATTCAATGGCTCGACATACCCCTTCCTTCTTTGGGTCTGGTTGCAGGATTAAGATGGATATCTTCTCCTCAACGGAAGCGCCACTGGAAGGCTGAATGGTATAAAACGAGTGTTGCAGCAGCAGTATACCTACTTTGGAAAGAAAGAAATGCTAGGGTATTCAGTTCAGGTCATACAAGCGTCTCAAACCTGTTCCTGCAGTTGAAGTTTGTTGTTTCAGTTAGATTTTCCATGTACAAATTTAATCCTAAATTTAAAAGGATTATAGATAGAATGATAAGCTTTGTCTAGCTAGACTTCTAGTGTGCTATTACTTTTGCAAATACTGTAATTTCATTAACATCCAATGAAATGATATCTTTTTTGCCAAAAAAAAAAAAATAATAATAATAATAATAATAATAAATAATAATAATAAATAATAATAATAATAATAATAATAATAATAATAATAATAATAATAATAATAAGTGCGCCAAGTATGGAGATTTGTGCACCAAGATTGGGTATGGTTTCCTACCTTTCTCTTTCTCTTCTCTAGGGGAGCTCGACGCGGAGGCCGCTGCTTTACTCAAGCGGATTCAAAAATTATCTATCTCTCAGGACGCGGGAGCTCGGGCAGCTGCTTTTATTTTTACTCGTCTTAGTTTTTCTATCGCTAAGGGAGTGGGAGCCCAGATAGTATCTCGGCTTCCCTCTAACTTCTTGTAATTTGTTCTGGTGTTTAATGAAAGTTCCGTTTATAATAAAAATAAAAAATTTTAAAAAAAATTTTAAAAAAAAAAAAAATAATAATAATAATAATAATAATAATAATAATAATAATATTCTCGAGGGTAGATGCCCGCAGGTTCTCAGTGAGTACATCGCCAGTGCTCCGCTCACCCCGCTTGTTAAACCAGGTGGTGGGGTCCGTCCTATTGCTGTGGGCACGGTTTGGAGACGCCTTGTCTCTAAGGTTGGGGCTATTCTGATTGGTCCGTCACTTTGCGGTTACTTTGAGGGCTTCCAGTTTGGGGTCGGGGTTTCTGGTGGAGGAGAGGCCATTCTTCATGCCTTGAATCAGTTTATTGAGGATCGTGGTGGTGATGTGGGCCTGTCCATGCTTTTGGTCGACTTCCAGAATGCCTTTAATTTGGTCGACCGGGAGATCATGTTGCGTGAGGTTCGTCGTTGTTGCCCTGTTCTTTCCCGCTGGGTCGAGTTTTGCTACTCTCGGCCCGCCAGACTCTTCTACGGGAAGCATAGCCTTTGGTTTTGTCAGGGGATCCAGCAGGGTGACCCTTTGGGCCCTCTTCTTTTCGCTTTGGTCTTGCATCCTTGATTTGTAAGATCCGGGACTCTTTTCCCTTGAGCTTGCAGGCTTGGTACTTGGACGACGGCACCATCGTTGGAGATACTTTGGTCGTGGGGAAGGTTTTGGAGCTGATTATGGAGGATGGTCCTCGCTTGGGTCTTCACCTTAATGTCGAAAAAACCGAAGTTTTTTGGCCTAAGGAAGACCCTAGGAGTCGACATCCGGGTGTTTTTCCCCCTGATATTTCTCGACCGGTTCGTGGTGTCAAAGTCCTTGGTGGTCCCGTCAGTATCTGCCGTACTTTCAGCAGTGAGCTTGTGACGAAGAGAGTTACGAGAACCATTGAGCTTATGGATTCGGTTGCCTGGATTGAGGACCCACAGTGCGAGCTGTTGTTACTTCGTGCTTGTGCCGGTATTTCTAAGCTCTCTTTCTCTCTGCGAACCTGTCCCCCTACGGTCTTCGACTCGGCTAAGACCTTTGATGCGGCATTGCGCTCTAGCCTGGAACGCATTGTCACCGCGTCTGGCCCCGGGTTCGGGGACTGGCAGTGGCGTCTTTCCACACTGCCTTTTAATCTCGGGGGGCTGGGTGTGTATAGCGCCGGGGATGTCATGCACTATGCCTTTTTGGCTTCTCGCCTTCAGACCTCTGAGTTGCAGGCTACGCTCCTTCGGCCTTCAGTTGTCTCTACTCCCGGGCCGACCTTCGATGCGGCCTTGACTCTGTTTAGCGAGACCACCGGTTCCGACATCTTCCGTAATCCTAGTGAAGTCGCTGCCCCCAAACTCATGAAGAAATTGGCAGATATATACTTCACGAAGGTTGCTGCTTCTTTAGAATCGGTTTTCTCCTTGACTCGACGACAGGTGGCTTTGTGGAAGTCTCTGCAGGGTGCTCACACGTCTGACTGGTTGCGCGCAGTTCCTATCTCCGGGCTGGGACAGACCATGAATGGGAGGACTTATCGATCTGTTCTTAGCTATCGGGTGGGTGTCCCTTTGTTCCCGGTACCCAAGCCCTGTTCTGCTTGTTCCCGAGTCTTTGAGGGGGACATTTTTGGAGATCATGCTGTGTCGTGTGCTGGTACCGTTGGTATTAAACATAGACATAACTTGGTTCGTGACACCCTTTTGGATATCTGTTTCCGATCTGGTATTTCGGCCGGTAAGGAGGTAGATGTCGGTTTGATTGATGGGCACGACAGGCCCCTACGCCCCGCGGATTTGCTTCTTTATTCCTGGGATAGGGACCGTGATGTGTGTGTCGATTTGACGGGGTCGTCCCCTTTGACCCAGTCTGCGATGTCTGATTTTCTACCTGGCCGCGCAGTCGCTGATGCTGCTCAGCGCAAGTGCGCCAAGTATGGAGATTTGTGCACCAAGATTGGGTATGGTTTCCTACCTTTCTCTTTCTCTTCTCTAGGGGAGCTCGACGCGGAGGCCGCTGCTTACTCAAGCGGATTCAGAAATTATCTATCTCTCAGGACGCGGGAGCTCGGGCAGCTGCTTTTATTTTTACTCGTCTTAGTTTTTCTATCGCTAAGGGAGTGGGAGCCCGGATAGTATCTCGACTTCCCTCTAACTTCTTGTAATTTGTTCTGGTGTTTAATGAAAGTTCCGTTTTTATTAAAAAAAAATAAAAAATAATAATAATAATAATAATAATAATAATAATAATAATAATAATAATAATCAATCATAATAATAACCGCCTGGTGAGAGAAACTTTCTCTCTCTAGAAAGAATCCTCTGAAATTCATAACCGCTTTTATACTTTCTTTCGCACGAACCACCATGGCTATGGCTCCAAGCATACCTCGAGGTCGTGGAAGACCTCGGAAGAACCCTCAAGCTGATGCAGATACAACCAATTCATGGAATCAAAGCAGTACTGATGTGAATGGTCCTTCTCTGAGATCGAATTCACAACTACAGCTAAGTTCGAAAATGGCGGGAACTCCGGGTTTCAGCTCTGGTGTTCTTTCAGCAAGTGAAGGCAGCGGGGGACATAATCAGGATGCAGAACCTCCCATGGCGATTGACGCCCCTGAGGCATCGCCCCCTCGCTCTGCTAATTTGATCAATGATTTGATAAACAAAGCTTTCTCAATCAAATCTGGGTCACAAATTGTGGAGGACCCACAGAAACCCCCAATTGAGAAGGTACAATCTCCTGCTAATCCTGTAAATCTTGAGACTCAGTCTAAAAAATGGAATGATGTTGTTAATCGACAAAAGAATATTGGAATGGAACTCTTTTTCGATAAGTCTTGTGTAGAAGCTGAGGAAATCAACATCGAACTTGATGATTTTGAGGATGAACTTAAGAAATGGCAGTTTACTCTTATGGGGCATGTGATAGGGGCAAAGCCTACACTTCAAGGGATGAAGGACTTTGTCGCAAAGAATTGGACCTCTATTAGTTTACCTGCCATTAAAATTTTTAAGAAAGGGTGGTTTAGCTTCAGCTTTACTTCTTTAGAAGATATGAACAATATTCTCAAGGGTGGACCCTGGAAATATGGAATACACTCCATAATTCTTAAGCAATGGACCCCCAATTTCTCAAAGGAAATAGAGTGTATCTCTATAGTCCCTACTTGGGTTTTGTTTAGGGATCTTGACCCTTTTCTGTGGACAGAAACAGTGTTAAGTAAGTTAGCCAGTAAACTTGGTAAGCCATTGTTTGCTGATATGACTACTACCACACAAGCTCGTTTGGGATTTGCTAGAGTTCTAGTGGAAATTGATGTATCTAAAGACCTACCTGAAACTATTATAGTCAATGCTCCCATTATTGGACAGTTTGTTCAGCAAGTGGAGTACGAATGGGTCCCTTTTTTCTGTCAAGAATGTAAAAAACTAGGTCATCTAAAGCCTAGTTGCAAACTGGTGAAAAAGAACCTACAATCTAAACAGGTGTACAAGCCTAAAGGAGATTTAAGAGGGGTGAATGAAGGAATCTCTGCGCTAGGTGGTACCTCGGGATCTCAATTGGATAAGGCTATGGACCCTATCCCTGAGTTTGGAAATACTCAGGGGAGAGACATAGGTACTCCTATTGAGAAGCCTCTAATGCATCAAGAATGCGCAGATGGGGAAGTACTGACTGCTTTCATAACCAAAGCTAGGTCAAAAGGATATTCTGGCTCTGTTAAAAAGATCTATCCTGAGCCTGCAAGACCAGTACTAACTCTCTCCAACAGTTTTGCTGTCATTGAAGGGATGGAAGAAGAACCTCCACTAGGTGGTACCTCAGATGGGGATGAAGGAGCTACAATGGTATTGGGAAATCAGGCTGCTCAAAGCTCTTCTCAATATAAGCTAGACAATGATGCTAGTAACAGGAAGGAAAGAGAGGATAGGGTGCCTATCCCTCCTGATAAATTACAATGATTGCAGCCTCTTGGAATATTAGAGGGGGCAATGATCCACTGAAGCAGATTGAAGTACTTAATTTCCTCAAAACAAATCAGGTGGATCTTATGGGGATATTGGAGACTCGAATAAAGAGATCAAAGGCTGTTAAATTAGTGAAGAAATATTTCTCGAATTATAGGGTGGAGCATAATTACACCTCCCACTATAATGGCAGAATCTAGGTTGTTTGGAAGGAATCTACAGTTTCTGTTCAAATTACGCATACTCATACACAATTTATGCATTGTAAGGTGCTGCATCGTGCATCCAATAGTCAGATGGACATCACTATGATCTATGGTACAAATGATGGAGGAATAAGAGAAGAATTATGGGCGGGTCTCTTGCAACTCAAGCAAGGGGTTGGTAAATGGCTCATTCTTGGGGATTTTAATGTAGTAAGGGATGTAAATGAGAGGATCAGGAACACTGATCCTAATTTGGTTGAAATATTAGCTTTTAATGCTTGTCTAGGATCATGTGGTTTAGATGACCTCCCTACCACAGGATGCCAATATACTTGGACTAATAAACAGGATGAGGAAACGAGGGTATGGTCAAAACTGGATCGAGCTCTTGTAAATTCTGCTTGGAGTAGCTCATTTGCTCAAACTCATGCTGTCAACATGCCCCCAGGTATTTTGGATCACTCTCCAGTACTGGTGAAGATTCTAAAACCTGATAGGTTACCTTATAGATTCTCCTTTTTGAACTGCTGGATTACTTATCCTGGTTATAATGATGCTGTTAATAATGCCTGGAATGAAAGGGTCTATGGAACGGAGGGTTTTAAACTCTTCTCGAAATTAAAAAATGTTAAGCAACAATTGAAACAGATTCATAGAAACAATTTCTCCTCCCTGGATGAAAGAATAAAAACTGTTGGAAATGATTTGGAATCATGTCAGGTTGCATTGCAGGCCTCGCCCCTTTCTGCAGATTTAATGCATAAGGAGAGTGAACTATTATCTAAATACAAAGAGCTTAAAGCCTCTGCCATGAGTATTCTTGCTCAAAAGGCAAAGGTTGACTTCATCTCTCTTAATGATTCATCCACCACCTATTTCTATAACAGGATTAAAGAGAGGAAAAAACATCAGGTAGTAGGCTTCATAAAAGACAAATTTGGTAAGGTTTGCGTGGGGCAGAGTGAAGTTTCTAATGCTTTTATTGACTATTATAAGAGCATGCTTGGGTCTTCTATCAAGGTTCAACCTCTGGATACTAAATTTCTATGTAAAGATCCTACTTTATCTAATGAGGTATGGTCTTCTCTTCAGTCTATACCATCCCAAGATGAAATCAAGAATGCTTTGTTTACTATAGGAACTCATAAGAGTCCTGGCCCAGACAGTTTCTCGGCTGAGTTTTTTAAAGCCAGCTGGCCCATTGTGGGACAAGACTTTACTGCTGCCATATTGGAGTTTTTTAGGACGGGGAAAATGTGTAAGCAAGCAAACACCACTCTTCTTACTCTTATCCCTAAAAAACCAATTTGCTCGAGTGTTTTGGATTATAGACCTATTGCCTGTTGTACAACCATTTACAAAACAATTAGCAAAATATTAGCTAATAGGCTCAAAGTGGTACTGCCTGACATTATAGGCTTAGAGCAAGCATCTTTTATTGCTAAGCGAGATATACATGATAACATCGTTTTATCTCAGTCCTTAATTAAAGGATACAGACGCTCTCTTCTCACTCCCAGATGTTTGCTTAAGATCGATATGAGGAAGGCTTTTGACTCCCTACAATGGCCTTTCCTCCAACAGATGCTTGAAACGCTGAATTTTCCTTCACAGTTTATAAATTGGATCATGAACTGCATTACCAGCCCATGGTTCTCTCTCAAACTGAATGGAGGAGTTGCTGGATTTTTCAAAGGTGAAAGCGGGATTAGACAGGGTGACCCCATATCACCCTACCTTTTTGTACTAAGCATGGAAATTCTTTCCAGGTATTTACGGAGAATTGGAGAACAGCACAATGTGTCTACTCATCCTAAATGTGCCAAGCTTAAACTGACTCATTTAGTTTTTGCGGACGACCTTATGGTCTTTACAAGGGGCGATGTGCCTTCTGTTGTAGCAGTTAAAAATACTTTGCAGCAGTTTTCTTTAATGTCTGGTTTAAATATAAATCAGGAAAAGTCAGAAGTGTATTTTGGGGGAGTAAAAGCACATATTAAGGAGGAGATCCTCGCTGCCACGGGCTTTATTGAAGGAAATCTCCCTTGTAAATACCTGGGAATGCCCCTCAATTCTACTCACAACAGCATTACTAACTATGGTAGCCTAATTACGAAGATTCAGAATGCTCTATCGCATTGGTCTACTAATTCTTTCTCCTATGTTGGTCGTATCGAGTTGATAAACTCAATTATATTTGGAATTGCTAATTTTTGGTGTGCAACTGCTTTAATCCCGAAGAATGTCCTCAAGGTTATCAATCGGTTTTGCAAGGATTTTTTTTGGTCAGGATCTATAACTCAAAAGAAATTATGTATGAAAAGTTGGAAGACAATATGTGCCCCGTGGATGGAAGGAGGGTTTAATGTAAAAGAACTCCTATCTTGGAACAAGACGCTTATTGCAAAATGGTTATGGCGAATTGAATCCGGGCATGATAGTCTTTGGACAAGATGGCTAAGGCTTTATGTTCTGCAGAATGGATCCATTTGGAACCTTGAAATTAAGGATCGGCACTCAGATACAATAAGAAGTATGATTCAAATCAAAAATGAGATAATGCACAGAACTGGTAATACTGAAGATAGCAGGCAACTGCTATTGAGTTGGGGGTCGGCTAACAAATTTAATTCCCGGAAAAGCTATAGATGGTTCCATGCTCCACTATGTAAAATCCAACCCTTGAAGGCGCTGCAGACTGGTTGCATCATTCCAAAACATAGAATCATCACTTCTTTGGCCATACAGCAGCTGCTGCCAACGGTGGACAGACTGCAATCCAGAGGAATGACTATCGTTAATCGTTGTAATCTTTGTGAACAAGATCTGGAAACACACCAACACCTATTCTTCAGATGTCGTTATTCATCTAAGCTGCTGGCAGACATTCTTGACTGGTTACAGATTCGGAAAACAGGCCAAGATATGTGGAAAGAGTTCAGAAAACTCAGTTTCCTGCAAAGTAAGATATGGAAAAATATATGGGAAAAGGTGGCATTATGCTCAATTGTCTATAATATCTGGGATGAACGGAATCGAAGAGTGTTCCATGGTATTGAGAAGACTATCCAACAAAGAGAAGCCATGATTAAGATTGAAGTAAGAGCTCGACTTAGCTCGAAATTCCCAAGCATAGTTTTTTTGTATTGATAGCTACGGAATATTTGTTTCGATATCTTTGTTTTCTCAACATAGATAAAGGATATGTCTTTTTGTAAGATCATCTCTCATTTGCCCTATATGGAGGAATAAGAGAATACCTTTCTTGCAAAAAAAAAAAATTATAATAATAATAATAATAATAATAATAATAATAAGTGGTGTGATGCTTATATATTTGATAAGCACACAATCTGGTCTACTCCCTCCAAAGAATTTTATCCTTCAGGACTGAAGAGTATTTTAAAAGTCAGGGATAATCTCATTAATTTCACTGGATCTATATCAAATGCTAAACAGTTGTTGCAGTCATGTGGGACTCAAAAGTTCCAGGTCTCTAAATGCTATCAATTGCTCAAAAATTGGATCCCGAAAGCTTGGAGTAAAATACTTGCTACTGGCAGAATTATGCCTAGCCAAAAGATCTTCATGTCCATGGCTCTACAAGAGCAACTTGCAACTCAGGATCGGTACTAAAAATGTGGATTCCATATGGTTAGTAGATGCAGCTTGTGCTTGGCAGAGCAGGAATCTCATGCTCATCTCTTCCTCTCTTGCCCTTTTTCTAAGCAAGTATGGCTGGAGATTACTGGGTGGATGAATGTGGATGTTCAGGGTCCCTCCCTGAAGAGTATAGTCAAATGATGTTATCCCCTCATAAGCGGAAGCACTGGAAGATGCCATGGATACAGACTAGTCTTGCAGCAGTAATTTCCATGATCTGGAAAGAAAGAAATAAACGAACTTTCACATCTAAGTGGACTAGCATTGATGCTTTGATTTCCAGAATTAAGCTCTATGTGGCAATTCGGTTTTGTAATGAATCTAATCCTAGGTATAATAGGATTAAGGAGAATATTGGGTCTTATAATGCTTTGGCATTCTAGTGTGTTAGATCTTTTTTGCATAAAAATTGTAATTTCACTCACTATATGAATGGAATGATACCTTTTCTTGCAAAAAAAAAAAATAATAATAATAATAATATTATTATTATTAATAATATTAATAATATTAATAATATTAATAATAATATTAATAATAATAATAATAATAATAATAATAATCACAATCACACGCGAAGTGAGAGAAAGCTTTCTCTCTCTAGGTCTGTTTTCCTCTAAAACTCTGTTACGCGAAGGTTCGTTCATGGCGTCCGTCCCTCCTCTCAAGCGTGGACCCGGGCGTCCGAGCAAGAAATCGCAGCATCATGATCTCCCTCCTAACTGTGATCTTCATGGTTCAGCTATGGCCGGAAATGATGCGGAATTGATTCAGAAAAATCAAACCCAGAGCTCTTCGCACCGTGCTTCACTCAATGATGTAATACTCTCTGCTATGAAATCTGCTGGTAAAATTGTTTCTCCTGCGACTTTTAATACTGATTCTACTCATTCTGAGACGGTTTCTTCGTCCAATAATGTTATTCTTGATCCTGTGGAACCCGTTGTTGATCCCTCTGTTCCAATTAAGCCTGATAAACCTGTAAAATGGTCCAATATTGTTCGAACAAATAAGCAATTAGGTATGAATCTTTTCTATTGTGAAAACAGTTCGACTTCTACTGAAATTGATATTGAACTGAGTGACTTTGAGGATGAAATGAAGCTCTAGCAGTTTACTCTCATGGGTAATGTCATAGGCTCTCGACCTGTGTTACAGACTATGCAGAAGTTTGTATCTGACACATGGGGGTATTGCGTTGCCTGTTGTCCAATACTACAAGAAAGGATGGTTCTCCTTTCGTTTTTCGTCACAAGAAGACCTTACCAATATCCTAAAAGGGGGGCCATGGAAGGTGGGAATGTCTTCCTTAATTCTTAAGGAATGGTCACCATCCTTTGTTATGGAAATGGAGAAAATTACCACAGTACCAGTATGGGTCTTGTTTAGAGATCTTGATCCTTTCATGTGGTCAGATGTGGTTTTGAGTAAGATAGCTAGGAAATTAGGTAAACCCTTATGTGCTGATTTGGCAACAACTACAAAGGCCAAACTATCTTTTGCCAGGGTCCTTATTGAGATTGATGTGTCTCAGCCTCTCCTGGATCATATTGTCATTAATACTCCATTCTCTGGACACTCAGTTCAGCGGATTGAGTATGAATGGGTGCCATTTTATTGTCATAGCTGTGAAAAGCTGGGGCACACTGTCCCAAACTGTAAATGGGAGAAAAGGAAGTTGAAAGCTAAGGAGGAGGCTGAAAAGGCAAAGAAAGATAGAGAGCTAGGTGCTACCTTTGTTGTTATGGATGGTGATGGGTCTTCTAAGGGTGGGAGTGCCCTGAATGAAGGTCTCCAACCAGCTTCTAGCAATATAATGCACTCAGGATGCTCTCTAAGGGCTGATTCTGCGAATTGTGAGACTGAACTAGTAGGTAAGGGTAGTAAATGTCCTCCTGCAGTTCACTCTGACGGGAAAATTGATGGTCCGCCTAAGTTTTACCAGGATGACTTATTCCAGCTGGTTCATAAAAGGAACTCTTCTGCAGTTAAGGCTGTTAAGCCAGTCTCTAAGGAGCATATGGCTTTGGAGAATTCTTTTCAGGCTTTTTCTGAACAGCCTGGTCCAAAGCTTGTTGTTTCTTCTAGTGGTATCTTGGAAGACCCCATTCCTCCTGATAAATGAAGATTGCATCTTGGAATATAAGGGGCTTCAATGATTCAATTAAACATAGTGAGGTGAAGGATTTTTTTTACTCTAATAGATTGGATATTCTTGGTCTCTTGGAGACAAGGGTGAAGCATAATAAAGCCAGTCGTATTATCAATAATAACTTTAGAAATCTAGAGGTTATTACTAACTATTCACATCACTACAATGGTAGGATTTGGCTCATTTTTAATCCCAGCACGGTTAAGATTTCTGATGTGTTCTCTTCTGACCAAACCATCTCTTGTATGGTTCATCACCTTGAATCAAATACTCACCTGAAGCTTAGCATAGTGTATGGTGGGAATGATGCTAGTACCAGGGAAGGTTTATGGGAGCCCTTGGTTGCCTTAATGGATAATAAACCTTGGCTAGTCCTTGGAGACTTCAATATAGTGAGAAGTCCTGAAGAGAAGATGAGTTTTATTCCGCCTTCCTTGCAGGACATGCTTGCTTTCAATAATTGCCTTTTAACTTGTATGCTTGATGACCTTAGAAGCTCAGGCTGCAATATGACATGGAACAATAAACAGGGCCCCTCTGATAGAGTTTGGTCCAAGCTCGATAGGGTACTGGTGAACCCCATGTGGTATACCAGTTTCTCCTCTTCTTCTGCTATCATATCTGAAGCAGGCTTGTCAGATCACTCCCCGATTCTAGTACAGGTCATGGATCAGATACATATTCATAAGAAGACTTTTAGCTTCTTAAATAGCTGGGTCTCTCATCCTGAGTTTATGGATACTGTTCGTACAGCTTGGTGTGGGCAGGTTGTTGGCTCTCCTATCTACCGTTTTTTTGGTAAGCTCAAATTAGTTAGAAAAGCTTTAAAAGCTTTTCACAAATTGCATTACTCTAACGTGTCTGATAGAGTTAGCAAGGCAAAACAGGATCAGATCTCTTGTCAAATAAAGTTAAGGGATAATCCTTTCTCTGCTGCGCTCATTCTTGAGGAAAAAGGTTTGTCCACCTATTATAGCAATATTAAAGGGGCTGAACTTGATATGCTCAAACAAAGAGCAAAAATTCAAGATTTACAACTTTCGGACTGCTCAACTAAGTATTTCTATGCTAAAATAGCTGAAAGAAGAAACATTCAAATGGTTGGATCAATCAAAGATAACTATGGAATTATTCATGAAGGAACTGCTGCTGTTGCCAATGCTTTCCAGACCTACTACAATAGCCTACTGGGTCACGATCATAAGGTTGAACCTGTCAATACTTGTGACATCCAACAAGGGGTATGTGTATCTGGTGAACAGAAGCAGCAGCTGGTGTCGCCTATCACAGTGGAGGAAATTAAAGATGCTGTATTTAGTATGGATTCCAATAGTAGTCCGGGTATAGATGGATTCTCAGCTGGATTTTGCAAAGCAACTTGGAATATCATTGAAGAAGATTTCTGTAGAGCTGTTTCTAGCTTCTTTTTGAAGGGGCATATGGCTAAACAAGCTAATTCCACTTTGATTACGCTGATTCCTAAGAAGAATGATGCCTCTACAGTAATGGATTTTAGACCAATTTCATGCTGCACAGTTTTTTATAAGACTGTAAGTAAAATCTTGTCTAATAGACTCAAGTTAATCCTGCCTGATATTATAGGGGAAGAGCAAGCAGCTTTTGTGAAGGGTAGAAGTCTCTTTGAGAATACTCTCCTCTCCCAAGCCCTCGTTAAAGGTTATACCAGGAAGTTCATCACTCCTAGGTGTATGGTTAAAGTCGATATCAGGAAAGCTTTTGATTCTCTACAATGGAGTTTCATAGCTGATATGTTGGAGAAGTTGGGTTTCCCATCCATATTTGTTACTTGGATTATAGGCTGCATATCAAATCCATGGTATTCCTTCAAACTTAATGGAGGAACTTATGGGTTTTTTCAGGGCAAGAGTGGGATTCGACAAGGGGATCCCTTGTCTCTATACTTGTTTGTACTAAGTATGGAGGTCCTCTCAAGAACAATGAGGAAGTTAGGAACCTTGGATCGGGTTTCCTTTCATCCCAAATGTTGTAGGCTCAACCTTACTCACTTAATTTTCGCTGACGACCTTATGATATTCTCTAGAGGTGATGTTCCCTCTGTCAAAGCTATCAAAGGTGCTCTTGATTCTTTTGGGCACATGTCGGGGCTTCGAGCAAATTTGGACAAAACTTGCATATATTTTGGAGGTACTCATCCTCAGGTTCAACAGGAGATTTTGAACTACACCGGATTTACATCAGGATCTTTCCCTTTTCGATACTTGGGTTGTAACACCCCTGATTTTTATAAAGTAAATTAAATTAAAATTATGTTCGTATCTTTATTTTGTTAACGATTTAACTCGTAATTCTTAAAATAATTATAAAACGAATTTATCGTTTAATCGTTTCAAACTCCTAAAATTCTATTTAACTCGGAAACTCTTATATTTAAAACATATTTTTATTTCTGTTTCGACTCATTTTATATATTTAATCTAATTCTTATCGAAAGTCTATTTCGACGATTTAAATTCCAAATCCTTTTTATTTATTTATATTTACGCTCGAATTTCTATTTTTGGCTCGAAACTCATTTATTTTAAAGTTTCGTCAAAACATCTGTTACCTTTTCTCAAGAAATCCATTTAATTCACTTTATCGAAGATTCTTTATTAATCGGATAATATTATTTCATCGCCTAATTATTTATTCTATCAACTTCGTTTTTGTCTCGGATACTTTAATTACTCATTTGACGGACCGATTATTTATTAGTTTTATTGACTCGTTTTTTTTTAATTTCGATTTGTGGGTCAGTCAACTTATCGTTACGGGATTCATTTAACTCGTATTCCTAACCCGATTCATTTAATTAATCCGTACTTTCTTATTTGGTTGATTCTTTTCCGTTGACCACTTGTTTAATGTCAGCCTCAGACTTTTGGTTTATCCACCGCTTCAATCCTACACATACATTTCACCTTATCTTTTATCCCACTGTTTGACACCCTCATTCATTCCTTTTTTTTTTCATTCATCTCCCCCTTACTCCTTGTTTTGACCTCCATCTCTTCATTCCTCCATCTTATTCATTCTTTTTCTGGCTGCTCCTCTTTCGTTCTTTTTCTCCGCCATTTTTCCTCCGTCTTCGCTGCTGTACCGCGCTGCTGCTGCTGCTGTTGGTCCGTGTGTGTGCTGCTGTTGGTCCGTGTGTGTGTGCTGCTGTATGTCGATGCTATCTGCCCGTACTGCTGCTGCAATTCGGTACTACTACTACTGTTCGTATTCCTTCTCTTTTTATTCTTCGTTCTTATTCTTTCTCTCCTTCTTCTTCTTCGTGCATATGTTGCTGATCGTTTATGTCGTTTGTACGCGGTTGCTGTTGCTTTTGTGGTCTGTTGTTTCCTTTTCTTCTTCATCTTTCCTCATCCTTTGCCTGCGTGTTTCTTCTTCCTCTTTCCTCGTTTTCATCTGCGCTTGTTGCTGCTGTACGCCCTTAGTTGTGGTTCGACGAGGCTGCTGTTTTGGCCTTCTTTTGTTGTTGCTGTCGTCTTCTTTTGTCGTCATTTCTGTAGTCTTCTTTGCTTGCTATTTCTGATGTGTATTCCTCGGTTCTTGCCCCTCTATTCACTGTCGATTCCATGGATTCCATGATCGTTTCTCCTTCTCTTTGCTGCTATTTACTATCGCTGATGTAATTTTATTTTCTGTCAAACTGTCGCAATCGGGTTTTTCTCTAGTATTCCTGATGTTCTGCTCTTGTTAATATCAACTTGCTGTTGATCTACTAGTCTCTTTCGTTCCCGTTTCCCTGTTCTTTTCGTTCTGATGCTTCTTCAGTTGTCTTATTGTTCTCGTTTGGCTGCTGTTTTCGTACCTTGTTGCTGCGGCTGTTGTCGATTGTGGTCGTTCAGTGACGATGTTGTTCGCTGCTGTGTTTCTTGTTGTCCGATCTCCTTCTTTTCCCCATTGTTTTCTTCCCCTCATTTATGCTGCTGTTGTTCAGTTACTTTAGTTATCACGGTGCTACTTTTGTCCCTTTTAGTGCTCGTTTCGGGGCCTCGGTTTGACCGTCTTGTTGCCTCTGTTTGGTCTCAGTTGCTGTTGCATGTTGTCATGTTTTGGTTACTGCCTATCACCCTGTTACCGTGTTTATCGACACGATTCTCTTCCGTCCTCATATGTCAGTTTGACACATCAATTTCCTTTCCGTTTTGTGTCAAATACTCATTCCTTTATTCTTCCCCTAACTTGTGTTTGAATATCGTTTTATTCCGACCCATTTGTATTTGTTTTAACTACCCTCCTTTTCCGAATCCAACCTTGTCTCATTCTTATTTTATTTTTTTGTCAACTCGATTTTTCGTGCTGAAGCCTGCTTGAAGAAGATTATCGACTCTACAAATTGGAGCTTAGGGACGTGTTACCGTTGAAGGTTTTGAACATGGACTAATTGGACGGGCAACTGCATTGAAGTTATCGACTCGGACTTGGACTCAAGGTAACTTTAGGACGTTACTCGATTTTATATCGTATGTTTGAGTAGTAGTATGTAGTAAATATTTTAACTTCGGTTTTCTATTTTAGCTATATATTATTGCTAATTATATTATTATTATTATTTTTAAAAAAAATCGTATATCTTATTATATTTTACAGTTTTCGATATCGTTTTATAAATCGTTAGTAATTTAATTATTTACGATCGTTATAGTATTTTGTTGGTTATCGTGACACTAGTAACTAAATAAAAATGATTTCATATTTTCTTCCGATTCCGTTAAATCATAATTTTAACTCAAAATCGTATTTCTATATTATAATCAAGGTTTGTATACTTGTTTAATAAATTAATTATCGTTTTACGATTTATACTAATAAATGAGAAAATAGTCGATTTTGTTTTAAATATATTTTTAGTCGAGACTATTTTCACTAATAATTTCCTATTTGTTTCCGTTTGACTATTTTTGTTAAAATTTGTATTATTTATAAATCAAAGCTATTTCTTAAAAATAATTTGAAACCTTTATAAAATTTATTTCATTTATAAAACTCGTTGACTCAGTTAATTTTGATATCACTTTTATTAAAATATCTCTTTTCTAAGATTTATTGTTTTAACTCGATTTCCTAAATTATTTATAAAATACTATATAATGACTTATTATATTTATTTATATTTTAGTAAACGAATTTAGAAACATAATAAAGTTACGATAACGACAATAATAATAAAATGTTAATTTCGTTAGAAATGCTATTTTATACATTTCACTTATTTTAATAACTTACGTATTTTCTATAAGAATATTTCTATTTTAAACAAGTTTCTAAAATTAGTAAGTTTCTATTTATAAAAAGTTTCCCTTTTTAATATAAAATATTTATTTCTCTTATCTTCATATTATTCATAATGATTATATCTCTTGTATATATCGATAATGGCTATTTTGGAGTTATGGAATAAGGACAAGTGTGAGGTTTAGAGTAATATATTCTGGGGTTTACGTTTTTGCCATCAACTATAAGGCTGGTGTGTCTTTATGGGGCACACTGGTTGTTGAACCGAGCATATATGGTGTTCGGGAGTGTGTGTACATTTTGACCTTAAACTCGTGCCACGCAGTGTAAGACGCCGTCGGGTTGAACTGAGTATTTATGGTGCTCGGGAGGGGTGTGCATATTATCTTAAACTAGGGCCACGCATTTATAAGTCGCCGTCCTATTATGGTTGAGTAGCCTAGTTAGAGACCGAAGTTTGATTTTTTTGAACTAAGTTCTCGAAGCTAGTTTTAGTATTCTCCTGGTGAAAGTCTAGCCGTCTACACTAAACTTATCCATAACGCCATTTTGAATATTTTTATTATTATCAATACATTTTTGATTTGCAGGTTGACAAATATTTTAGCGTTCTTCAGAAAACTTGTTCTGATTTTATTATTCCAATATTTTAAGTTTTCGGTGAAAACTTATTTTTATTATATCGTTTTAATGTTTCCTCTTTTTAAATATTTTGATATAATAATACTATTATTTTTCCATATGATATATTTTGGCTGGGAGAACATCCGAGTTACTCCCCACTGACATGGCTGTTATGTTTATAACATGACAGGTATTTGCTGCTGGGTTTTGGGTGTGAGCTAGCGAGTAGCATGGATCCTACTCTTTCTTCATTTATGTAATTTATGGATTTGTATAACCCGTTTGAAGAATTTTCTTTTTAGCTCTTTTTTAAAAAGAGGCCTTTGTATTGACTTACCACTTTCATTTAATAAAATATAGTTTGTCAGTGTGTTTTAATCCCAACTCTACAGTGTTTCCGCCACTGTATTGCGTTAGAATTTCTTGGGGATTACATGGGTATCCCCTTAAATGATGCCACTATTAAAGTTTCCATGTATGACTCGTTGATAATCAAGATACAACATTCTATAAGGCACTGGACTACTAAGCTCTTATCGTATGCAGGAAAAGCACAATTGATTAATTCTGTGGTCTTTGGATTGCAAAATTTCTGGTGTTCCAGTATACTTCTTCCTAAAGCCATTACTAAGACAATCAATAAACTTTGTAAAGATTTTTTCTGGGGAATCCAGCCAGGAGATAGGCGTCTTATATTCAAAAAATGGACTGAGATTTGTCGGCCTTGGTCTGAAGGAGGATTTAACATTAAACATTTGGAAGCCTGGAATAAGGCTTTGCTTACTAAATGGATTTGGAAATTATCTGATGATACTGGCAGTTTGTGGATCAAGCGGTGTCATCGTTATATCTTTAATGGCTCTTCTATCTGGTCAGTTGTCCCAAAGGAATTTTTCTCTTCAGGATTGAAGAACATTATTCAAGTCAGGGATGATTGCATTCAACGATGCGGTTCTATTCTAGCGGCCAGAGAGTTTGTTTACAGTTGTGTTTCTGGTGGAAATTTTAAGATCCCATTGGCTTATAATCTGTTCATGACTGATCTCTCCCCTGCACTATGGAGTAAGAGCTTGGTCTCATCTGTAATGATGCCTAGACATAAGCTTTTTCTCTCCCTTGCAGCATATAATAAGCTTCCAACTGTAGATAACTTACAAAGGAAAGGATTTCAGTTAGCTAACAGATGTGCACTCTGTCAGCAAGATGAGGAATCTGCAATGCATCTTTTCTTTAAGTGCAGTTACTCAAAATCTTTATGGCTTCAAGTAATACAATAGCTCGACATACCCCTTCCTTCTTTGGGTCTGGTTGCAGGATTAAGATGGATATCTTCTCCTCAACGGAAGCGCCATTGGAAGGCTGAATGGTATAAAACGAGTGTTGCAGCAGCAGTATACCTCCTTTGGAAAGAAAGAAATGCTAGGGTATTCAGTTCTGGTCATACAAGCGTCTAAAACCTGTTCCTGCAGTTGAAGTTTGTTGTTTCAGTTAGATTTTCCATGTACAATTTTAATCCTAAATTTAAAAGGATTATAGATAGAATGATAAGCTTTGTCTAGCTAGACTTCTAGTGTGCTATTACTTTTGCAAATACTGTAATTTCATTAACATCTAATGAAATGATATCTTTTTTGCAAAAAAAAAAAAAAAGTATATAAGAATGATAATAATAATAATAATAATAATAATAATAATAATAATAATAGTAATAGTAATAATAATAGTAATAATAATAGTAATAATAATAGTAATAATAATAGTAATAATAATAGTAATAATAATAATAGTAATAATAATAGTAATAATAATAGTAATAATAATAGTAATAATAATAGTAATAATAATAGTAATAATAATAGTAATAATAATAGTAATAATAATAATAATAATAATAATAATAATAATAATAATAATAATAATAATAATAATAATAATAATAATAATAATAATAATAATAATAATAATAATAATAATAATAATAATAATAATAATAATAATAATAATAATAATAATAATAATAATAATAATAATAATAATAATAATAATAATAATAATAATAATAATAATAATAATAATAATAATAATAATAATAATAATAATAATAATAATAATAATAATAATAATAATAATAATAATAATAATAATAATAATAATAATAATAATAATAATAATAATAATAATAATAATAATAATAATAATAATAATAATAATAATAATAATAATAATAATAATAATAATAATAATAATAATAATAATAATAATAATAATAATAATAATAATAATAATAATAATAATAATAATAATAATAATAATAATAATAATAATAATAATAATAATAATAATAATAATAATAATAATAATAATAATAATAATAATAATAATAATAATAATAATAATAATAATAATAATAATAATAATAATAATAATAATAATAATAATAATAATAATAATAATAATAATAATAATAATAATAATAATAATAATAATAATAATAATAATAATAATAATAATAATAATAATAATAATAATAATAATAATAATAATAATAATAATAATAATAATAATAATAATAATAATAATAATAATAATAATAATAATAATAATAATAATAATAATAATAATAATAATAATAATAATAATAATAATAATAATAATAATAATAATAATAATAATAATAATAATAATAATAATAATAATAATAATAATAATAATAATAATAATAATAATAATAATAATAATAATAATAATAATAATAATAATAATAATAATAATAATAATAATAATAATAATAATAATAATAATAATAATAATAATAATAATAATAATAATAATAATAATAATAATAATAATAATAATAATAATAATAATAATAATAATAATAATAATAATAATAATAATAATAATAATAATAATAATAATAATAATAATAATAATAATAATAATAATAATAATAATAATAATAATAATAATAATAATAATAATAATAATAATAATAATAATAATAATAATAATAATAATAATAATAATAATAATAATAATAATAATAATAATAATAATAATAATAATAATAATAATAATAATAATAATAATAATAATAATAATAATAATAATAATAATAATAATAATAATAATAATAATAATAATAATAATAATAATAATAATAATAATAATAATAATAATAATAATAATAATAATAATAATAATAATAATAATAATAATAATAATAATAATAATAATAATAATAATAATAATAATAATAATAATAATAATAATAATAATAATAATAATAATAATAATAATAATAATAATAATAATAATAATAATAATAATAATAATAATAATAATAATAATAATAATAATAATAATAATAATAATAATAATAATAATAATAATAATAATAATAATAATAATAATAATAATAATAATAATAATAATAATAATAATAATAATAATAATAATAATAATAATAATAATAATAATAATAATAATAATAATAATAATAATAATAATAATAATAATAATAATAATAATAATAATAATAATAATAATAATAATAATAATAATAATAATAATAATAATAATAATAATAATAATAATAATAATAATAATAATAATAATAATAATAATAATAATAATAATAATAATAATAATAATAATAATAATAATAATAATAATAATAATAATAATAATAATAATAATAATAATAATAATAATAATAATAATAATAATAATAATAATAATAATAATAATAATAATAATAATAATAATAATAATAATACTGTAATTTTCATGCTACTTGTCGATTTTCAAAATGCTTTTAACTTGGCCGACCGGGCGAGTATGCTGCAGGAGGTTCGTCGTCAGTGCCCTGCCCTCTCCCGCTGGGTTGAGTTTTGCTATTCCAACCCGGCTAGGCTCTACTATGGGGAACACTGCCTCCGCTCGTGCCACGGGGTCCAACAGGGTGACCCCTTAGGTCCCCTCATTTTCTCTCTGGTCCTGCATCCCTTGATCTGTAGGATCAGGGATTCTTTTGATCTTTGCTTTCAGGCCTGGTACCTCGATGACGGTACTATTGTCGGGGATACGCTTGTTGTAGGGAAGGTTCTTCAGATGATTATGGAGGAGGGCCCCCGTTCTGGCCTCTACCTTAACGTTGGGAAGACTGAGGTCTTCTGGCCTATCGAAGACCCGAGAAGCAGGTGTGATGGTGTTTTCCCCTCCTCCATTGCCAGGCCCTTGCGCGGTGTTAAGGTCCTTGGGGGGCCCGTCAGCGTGTGTCCAGCTTTCAGCGGTGCTCTTGTCTCGAAGAGGGTCGCCCGTACTATAGAGCTCATGGACTTGGTTGCTACGATTGAGGATCCCCAGTGTGAGTTACTTCTTCTCCGGGCGTGCACTGGTATTTCTAAGTTATACTTTGCTTTGCGCACTTGTCCCCCCCTTGCTTTTGGGTCGGCCCACCTTTCTTTCGACACTGCGCTCCGATCAAGTCTTGAGCGCATTGTCACAGCGTCCGGACCCGGTTTTGGGGAATGGCAGTGGCGGCTCGCCACCCTCCCCTTTTCCCTTGGGGGGCTCGGTGTCTTTGCCGCCTCTGATGCCCTGCACTTTGCCTTCCTCGCTTCTCGACTCCAATCTGCTGGTCTGCAAGCTAAGCTGCTTCGTCCCTCCGAGATCGCCTCCCCTGGACTTGCCTTTGAGTCGGCCTTATGTGGGTTTGTTGAGGTTACCGGTTCTGACTATTTGAGCAATACCTCTGAGATCGCTGCACGTTGAGTATTGAAACTAGGGTTTGTTCTTTGAATTTTTCTCAATTCGAAAGATAAACATGTCTATCAATGAACACAAGACAGTTCTACGAATCCGACTATTTCCTAATTAATGTCTTTAATCTGATCTTCCTCCTAATTCATATTGACAATGGTAAGCACGCCTAAACCATAATTATACTCTTAAACAACGTTAAAATGAAATTAAGGAACTTACATGACTCTATCATATAAATGAATTGCTAGGATACGATTTGGATCGAATCCTCTTCTCCTCTTCTCTCTTCCTATTTCTCTCTTCTCCTTTCATTCTTCTCCTTTCTTTCTTCTTGAGCGTTCATTGTCAGTGAAGGTAGTTTAGGGTTTGCTTCATTATTATTAGGGTGGGTATACGTGGTTCTAAGTAAGATTAGGAGTATTGATTAAAAGTGAGTTAAAAACCTGGATTGGTCAATTTCAATCTGTTTTGTTGGTTTATTCTTCTATAAAGTCGTAACTCAATGAGTTCGGGTTGCCACCGCCAACTCGGGTGTTATAACTGAGTCACAAGGCAGGTATTACATTTTTGGAGGGTGACAATCCAAAAATTTCCACCTATTCTAGATCTAATTAGTTTTTCCTTCGATTAATGTTCAAGACTCCATCTCTAGTGTAATCATGTTTTAATCTTTTTTCCTCTTGCAACTTTTTTTGAAGATTCTTGGGGATTATCAAGGGATTAGTGATAAATTCCTTGTCATCTTCATCAAGCTTCATCTTTTATTTATGTAATCTTTTTCTTTATTGTTGATCTTAATAGTTGGTATTTTTCTCTTTCTCTCCTTAATCTTTAGACTAGATTTATTTTTGTTCTTTCGTCATAGTTTCAATTTGATCATCTTTATTTATCGTATTTAGATCGTTTTATGTTTATTTTGTTGATTGCAATTGTATCCATTATTTGTTGCTAATTTCTCTAGATTTAATTATTATGCATGGTTTAGTTGATTTCTTCTTAGTTATTGTTTTATTAGTTTCCATTATGCATTTTGAATAGATTTCTTGTTAGAGGGTTAAGGGAGGAAGATCTTGGGTAATATGAATTAAGGAATTTTGGTTTGGTTGCTTGCTTGTTGATTTATCATGTTTGAGTTTTTGTGTCTTTGTTGACATAGACTGCAGCTAGATCGACCTTGACTCACGCCTATCAATATGGGGAAACTCGGGGTAGGAGTTACCTTGACTTGAGACTTATCATTTTTCACCGCGAAAGCGGGATCTAGATAAGTTGGGTGAAGAAATCGAAAGGTGGCATTCTCCCTTTATCGACTTTGTGACCGACCCATAATTCTGAGACTCATAAAACCCGATTTACGATTCCGGACTCCCCCTAACACCTTTTCCTTATTAGATTATCTTTTCTTTGTTTATTGCTTTTTAGTGTAGACTCAACCCAAAAAAAACCCAAAAATAGACTCCAAACACTTTTTGACTTAGACTCTACCGACTTCACCTAGACCGTCTCTTAGGATCGATCCCGACTTACCTCTACTACGTAGTTAGTTTGTCGAGTTTATAAATATTGTTTGATAGCGTTAGATAGGTGACAATCCGACGCGCATCAAAATGGTGTTATTGCTAGGGACGACGATTAATTAGTTGAGTTTTAGTCTTTTTGTGTTTGGTTATTGTTCTCTCTCTACCCTAGTGCCACTAGGTTCTAGGAGACTCACTTTCTATTTGAGTATGTTTGCCAGGAATAGGTTATTGCTTCTTCGGTTCGATCCCGAGCCAAAGATGACATTTAAAGTTATGAGATCCCGGGGAAAATACTCAATAAAGGTGATTCGACATCCATACCTCACATCACCAACCATATATACTATCCTTCCATCCCCTCCAAATCCATCCATATTACCAACATCCATATCACTTGCACCTTTCACTCCACAAAATCTACCTTCCACAACTCCTCTCATCACTCCAAACATAGAACCTCTATTCAATCCACAAGAAACACCATCTCCACAAGAAAATTCTCCAACCCTTTCACCTCCCAAATCACCTCCATCACCAAACAACCTTCAAAAACCGAACATGACAACTCTTGGTTCATATTCGCAACTTACTCACGAGGATTTTTTCCCCCCGTTTTCTATGGAACTATCCCCGAAGATTTTGAGCTTAAAGCTTCCTTGATCAATGAAGTGCAATTAGATACCTTCCATGGGTTCTATCAAGAAGATGCTCTTGAACATGTATGCACTTTCAAAGAAAAGCTAATTGGAGCCAAGCTTAGTGGTCTTAGTTCATGTCAACTACATCGCATCCTCTTTCCTAAGACTTTGAAGGACGATGCCAAGAGATGGCTACAAAGACATCCGAACAATACTTTCCAAACATGGTCCGACCTTGCAAATGCTTTCTTAGAGAAGTACTTCCCTCCATCCAAAACCAACCAATACCGAATTGAAATCCAAACCTTCCATCAAGAAGAACATGAAAGCTTAAGTGAAGCGTGGGATAGATTTCGTGATCTACTTAGGAAGAGCCCTCATCAGGGCATTCCTAACTGGTTAATAACTCAAACTTTTTTCGAAGCCTTATCCCTAAGATGGAAAGAAAATATAAATTTGGCGGCTAGGGGAGATTTATACACTCTTGGAGTCGATGCATCTAGAGCACTTTTTGGAAAAAAAAAAGGCAGAATGTGATTCTCTTTGGAGCCAACCTCGAGATACTAAGAAGATGGGAGATGAAAATACTCCTATGACCAATGAATTGAAACTCCAATTGAAAAAGAAAGAGCTAACCAAGAAACTTTAGGCTATGAATGCAAAGCATACTCCAAAAGGCATGTATCAAATCCAATCAAGAGATATGTATCAATGGAATCAACAACAAAGGCCCTTCAATTCCAATCAACAAATATTTTTCAACCAAGGGTCTGTCAAAGTGCCTCCACATATGCCTCCCTATCAAAGGGGAAACTTCAACAATCAAGGTAGAAACTATCATATTCAAAGGAACTTCCATAGTCAGAGTGCGGATCGAGGGAATAATTAACACAATCAAGGAGGTAATTATCATAATCAAAGGTTCAATCGAGGGTATCGATGCAATTATCAAGGTAGCCAAGGGTCAAATCAAGGGTACCAAGGGTTCAATTTTCAAAGACATAACCAACCCTCTCTTTTTTATGGAAATCAAGGTAATTATCAACATGGTCAAGGTAGTGGTCAAGGGTATGGTTCGAAGATTGATATGAGAAAGGCTTTAGTCAACGAAGTGTATCAAGGAAACCCGAATTACCAAGGTAATCAAGGTCATAAAGGATTACACTCACAAAGCTACAAAGGACCCTCTCAATCCTTTGGCAACCAAGGTCGTTCTCAACAAAGTCAAGGGAGCAGTCATTGGGACAATTCATCAAATGAATTGCAAAGAACAATAGATTATTTGATGAATGAAAATGTGGAAAAAAGGGCAAGGTTCGAACTCTTGAAATCTCAACGAGCATCCAAAGCCTTAGTCGCTCCCGTGCACTCACCTCATAGTTTTTCCGATCAACCTCAATACCCAAGGGATCCACCATGCCAAGCTCATGTCGTTATCCAAAGAGAAGGAAAAGAGCTTGAAAACCCTCATAACCACTAGACTACCAAGGCAACCCCAAATTTTCAACAACAAAAGGCACCACATGCCGCTACTCCCGATTCTCCAAACAGAACTGGGGAATTCGAGAGGAGTTTGAGTCAGTTGCAAATGCCGAGGAAAAACAACAAAAATCAAAGGAAGCTAGAAGGCAAGTAACCGAGCAAGCAATTGAGGAGAAGGAATCCAAGGTTCCATCTCCAATGATCTATGTGCCACCTCTACCATTTCCGAATAGAGCTAGAGTTCACAAAGAAAATATCAAGTGCGGCCGGTTTGTGGACATGATCGAAAAGATAGAAGTCTCCTTGCCCTTCACAAAGACAATTCAAGAAAAATCAACCCTCATTGATGGAATGAAAAATCGTGAAAAGCTTATGGACATCAAGTTTCCTTTCCTCACAATGCAATCAAAGAAACCCGCTCAAGGTGAAGTAGTGATCCATGAAGATACCATTGAGAATGACAACATCTTGTCATCAAGGATAGAGATCACCACTTGCACTCCCAACAAGGAACTCGAATCCCAATATTGATACATGGTAAATGCAACCGAGAATGTCGAGGATACGAGTTTGTGGGATTAGTTGAATGATGTCATAGGCCTTGATAAGTCTTGGAATGATGATGAAATCAAGTTTTCCTTGTGCAAAAATGCCGAAGAACATTACGAGTCCTTTGCTAGTGACCAAAAATTTGGTTTAGGAGAGATTGAAACCGCCGGTAAAAGTTTCGAATCTCTCCTTAACGATGATATGGGGACAAGTGATGTCTTGAGACTTAGGGATGTGGGCCCGCAACTTGAAGAAGATATGGGGATGTACAATGGGGAGATAAGGTATAAACTGCCTTTCACATTGAGTGGTGAGATTGTGAAGCTTTGGAAATCTAGAAGGTATTTTGGGAAGAAATGGTCACTTGGACTTGTGAGATGGAAAGGGCCGGGAGACCACGACAAACCCGAGCATCATGGATTTGAAGACTACTTATCGCTTCCGACTTGGAAGTTATTCATGATAGCTTGGCTTGGCTACATGAGCCCATCTGAAGACTCTTCTAGAGACTTTGACTTACTCCTCCGAGCCCTTGACGGGTATGGTGGAGGTTATAGTTTAAACAAAAACAAAGTTTAAGGTTTGGCGGTCCTAGCCAAAATCGCGCTTCTTGGGAGGCTACCCAAGCCTTTTTGTGCATATTTACGCCTTTTGTGTTTTGTTCTTGTGTGTAGGAATCTCCAACAAAAAACCAACATGGATAGATGATGAAGAATTTGGAATTGATCACGTTTGGAAGAGATTCAACTTGATTGTTCCATTTTGGATTGTGGATTGTGATGTTTGCTAGTATCTTGTTGGAGGATTGGTGGTGTATTTGTAAATATGGTGTAATTGTGTTGTTGTTAGTAGTTGTTGTGGGATTGTAGTTACTGTCTTTCTTGTATTGTCTTGCTCTATCCTTTCTTATAGAAATACCACCCACTTCATAGCATGAGAACATGAGGTATTAAAAGTGAAGATCATTTGGTAATCCCTTTTTACCCTTATTTTTCTCCCCTTCTCTTATTCACCTGGGAGTGTGGGTTTGTATGCTTTGAAGGTTCACTTGGTGAACATTTTGGAATTCGTGGTTGTGGTTGTGTTGACTATTTGAAGAAGACTGGATTGCTTGGCTTTACTTATAGTTGTTTTTGTTGTGTTCTTTTGTGTTTTGTTTAATGTGTTTAGGAAAATATTTTCGAAAACCCGATTGTGAGACTTGCTTACGAGTGTTCACCTTCCCTTGTCAGTAACACATTTTGATTTTGGACTTTACTATACTAGAATGACATTAAACCAAAAATTTCATTGATCTTTTAGCTCGAGTCCACTTTTCCTACTAGAAGTTTACATCGCGGTTTGCATTTGACCACCTTGACCACCCATGAAGTGGTAAGGCCTTGGTTACCGGATCCCGTGCCAATAGGTGACCTTACTTGAAGATATATTTAGGTTTGGGACGATCCTCTTTGCTTTTGCAAAAAAGGTCGGGATTACACTTACCTCCAGTGTCTACTAACTCCATGGTCCACTCATTTTCATCCCGTTTAACACCCCGTTGTACACTTTTAGTTGATTAAGAGGAACTAGATAAATCATCAATGTTTTTAGTGATTTAATGTCATCCTATTAGACTTTAGTCCACATCATCTTGAGTAGCTAACTTTGGAATGTTTGTACTTGTCTCGAGTAAACGATTGGTGTTCTTTCCGCCGTTTCGATGAGGGATTCAGTGTTTTCATGTTTGGATGCAACTATTCTTGTTTGTTTGTATGTTTGTTTGTTTGTTTGTGTGTTTGTTCATTTTTGTTTTGTGTGAGTTTAGTTGCGTCCACAATTTCAAGCAAGACCAAACTTGCCTTGTATGGGAGTACCTTACCTCATAGGTGTTTCGATGTGAGTTGAAGGGACGGAGCGGGCCCGTTAATTCCCCCGTATCGGCTTAGTTACGTTTATTTGTAGTTTTTATTCTAATATCTTTTGTTGTGTTCTTTTTATGTGTTTGCATGTTTGTGTGTTTTTCCTTGGCGGTACCTCCAACAAACAATGGCAATGGATGAAAAAGGATAAGAAGCACGGAATCGTTCAAGTGTGGGGGACGACTTGCACTTTAAAAGGTAATTTCTTACCCACTCTTCCTTTCCCTCCCTAATTTTGAACATTGAGGACAATGTTCGGTTCAAGTGTGGGGGAAGTGTGTTTTGGATTGACGATTCATCGTTGCTTTAGGATTGTGGTTGATATTGTTGTTGGAAGATACTTTGGTGGAGTATATTTGTTGTTTATTTGTGGTTGTTATGGATTGTAGCTCTGTGTTTTGTTTATTGTTTTTGTGTCTTGTCTTGTTTTGTGTTTTCATTCGATAAAACTTTAAAAATCCTAAAAAATTAAAAATCGCATAAATTCCAAAAAGATTTTTGTTTTCGTGTTTCACTTGTTTTCCTTAATAAAATCAATTTTCTAATTTTCAACTTCTTTAAAGAGTATGGATTTTTCTATTACTTCTTGGTTGATTTTAAGTATTATATATTGATTGTCCTCCTACTGTAAGTTGCTCGGGTATGTACCTCACTGCGTTCACCTTCCACCTCCCGCGTTGTGATTTTTGACATTGTATGCTTGTCTAGGTGACTATAACCCAAGTGACTTCTATATCCTTTTAAGATCCATCATTCCACAAAAATACTCCACAAATAAGAGTTTGATTATGATTGATATAGAGTTTTGCATTCCATTTCTTATTCAAATGAGCTCACACATCAAACATGTGCAAACAAAGAAATTTTTTCTCAAAAACTCAAAAGAGAAAAATAAGGGGGAGAAGAAGAAAAGAAAGAAAATGAAATGAAAATGAAAGAAAAAGAAATGAAAAGAAAAGAAAATGAAAAAGAAGAAAAGAAAAAGAAAAAGGAAAAGAAAGGTGATTCCTCTCCCGAGTGTTTTTTTATATTCTTATCTTCCATTTTGGATCGGCTCTTATGTCACTTGGGCCATTAGGACGACCCTAACCTTTGTTTTTAAAAGTGGCCGAAACTTGTATGCATTAGTCGATAACTTCATGGGAGTACTCATTCCATCTCCGCCACACATCCCGACATAGCATGGACCGAGGCCAAGAAATATGTAATAATTATTTTTGCAACCGATTTAGTAGATTTAGTAATTTTAGTATTCATATTCTATATTTTAGTTGAATTTTAGAATCGTGATTTTTGATTTGAAAACATGTGATCTTTTTGTGCTGTTTGTTTTTCGTTCTTGTGTTTTGTGTTTTGTTTTTGCATATTATTTATTTATGGGTCATAGATTAGTCCAATGAGTTACTCGAGGACGAGTAAAGTTTTAAGTGCGGGGTATTAATAACACGCAAATTTAGACCGTTTTACCCCATATTTTCACCCATAATTTACTAAATTTTGTGTGCTTTAACGTCAATATAACTCATTATTTTACTATATTTCGTATTTTCTAGTTTGAATTTGGTTTTTTTTCTTATTTACCGTCTTTTTCGTAGAATTTGGTAGAGCTTTTGTTTGTTTTTGTATTATAAGTACGTGTTCGTGAATAAAGAGGCGAGTCGAAGCAAGAGGAGCCAAGTCAAGATCCGAGTCAAACCCGACCTTGGACCATATAATCACCCATGACCCATCTCATTCCGATAACCTTCCTAATCCATTCTGTCACCATCCTAACCCAACTCAAAGCAATCCCAAATCTTAACCCATTTTCATATCAGCCCATAACCAACTCAAGTCGTGGTCAAACTTACCTTGACCTTGACCAACCCAATCACCCAAACCAACCCAATTACCCATATCATTCAAATCTTCATCCTCCAACTCCCTCCATTGACCACCGTAACCGGCCACCTTCATCTCCATTTCCGGCGACCACTTCTCCTGAGCTCCGGCCAGTACTCCGTCCCCTTCTCCATCATACCCGACCTCCATTTCTCCCCTCCATAAACCATCGTCCACCCTCCGTCCTCCGGCAAAACTACGGCAATGCCCCGGCGACCCATAACCGACCACCACCTTCAACCACCTCCTTCTCCCCATCTCCGACGAGCGCGCAGCAGCAGCTGAGCACCACCGGCAACCTCCGTCACCGTTCCCTGCCCGGATTCCGACCGATAACGCAGCAGCACACCAGCGCGACGCACGACCATCTCTGGCTGTCGACTCCGGCGAGCTCGCTCCGGTCACCGTTCTCCCTACGTCACCTTCCCCGACCAACTCCAACAAAAGCAACGCCGGCGAAGCAACGAGACAGCAGCAGCTCCGGCATACGAGCCCAGAGACCGACAACAGCCGTGCAACAACACCGACAGCCCTCAACTCCATCTCCCTCTGTTTTCCCGCGACAATCGCCGGCGTCGACACCAACTCCGGCGTCGACCCGGCTCGACCCAGATCCGGAGTTCGGGAGTTAGAAACTGACACTTGAGTGAAGCTCAAAGAAATTAAATTAAAACGATAGGAAAAACCGATATACCGCGGGGCAAAGTTTCACCCGGTGGTGAGTTATGAAAAGTCCGCGGGCCAAAGTTTCGCCAGATGGGAATCATAGGGTTAAATTCAACTGATGGGTATTGGGCTGCCACTTATTGGGCTTAGAGGAATAGGGTTTTGATTCTCTCTTCTCTCCTATATATATATGTAACCCCTCATTTTGAGGAGAGAGGCACTCTACCACATCACTACCTAAGCAATCACACATTAGTAGATTATTAGTAGATTATTAATAGCTTTTAGTAGATTAATTAGTGGGGAGATTTTTGAAGGGTGACAATCCAAAAATCTCCACCTATTCTAGATCTAATTAGTTTTTCCTTCGATTAATGTTCAAGACTCCATCTTTAGTGTAATCAAGTTTTAATCTCTTCTCCTCTTGCAACTTTTATTGAAGATTCTTGGGGATTATCAAGGGATTAGTGATAAATTCCTTGTCATCTTCATCAAGCTTCATCTTTTATTTATGTAATCGTTTTCTTTAATGTTGATCTTAATAGTTGGTATTTTTTTCTTCCTCTCCCTAATCTTTAGACTAGATTTATTTTTGTTCTTTCGTCATAGTTTCAATTTGATAATCTTTATTTATCGTATTTAGATCGTTTTATGTTTATTTTGTTGATTGCAATTGTATCCATTATTTGTTGCTAATTTCTCTAGATTTAATTATTATGCTTGGTTTAGTTGATTTCTCCTTAGTTATTGTTTTATTAGTTTCCATTATGCATTTTGAATAGATTTCTCGTTAGAGGGTTAAGGGAGGAAGATCTTGGGTAATATGAATTAAGGAATTTTGGTTTGGTTGCTTGCTTGTTGATTTATCATGTTTGAGGTTTTGTGTCTTTGTTGACTTAGACTGCAGCTAGATCAACCCTGACTCACGCCTATCAATATGGGGAAACTCGGGGTAGGAGTTACCTTGACTTGAGACTTACCCTTTTTCACCGCGAAAGCGGGATCTAGATAAGTTGGGTGAAGAACTCGAAAGGTGGTATTCTCTCTTTATCGACTTTGTGACTGACCCATAATTCCGAGACTCATAAAACCCGATTTAGGTTTTCCAACTCCCCCTAACACCTTTTCTTTATTAGATTATCTTTTTGTTGTTTATCGCTTTTTACTGTAGACTCAACCCAAAAAAACCCAAAAATAGACTCCAAACACTTTTTGACTTAGTCTCTACCGACTTTACCTAGGCCGTCCATGAGGATCGATCGTTCCCGACTTACCGCTACTACGTAGTTAGTTTGTCGAGTTTATAAATATTGTTTGATCGCGTTAGATAGGCGAAAATCCAACGTGCATGAACCTACATCTTATACAGTTCGATTATTGACCCTTTAGTTGACTCCCTGACCCGACTAATATTCATTGTGAACCTGAGACCCTAGACTTCTTTATTATTGATTTACCTTATAGTAATTAGTTGTCATCCTATTAAATAAACAGAAAAACAGTGACCTGTAGTCTTAAGTCTAGACGTTAGAACAAGTATTTAAGTCCCGTCTCCTTGCGGTTTGACCCCTACTTCACTATCTGAATTAGTTAGTGGACCTTAGGGTATCTTTGATTAGGGATACGACTACCCCTGTCAAATTTTGGCGCCGTTGCCGGGGAGACGGTGTTTTTACTTGCTTGTTTTGTGTTTTAGCCTTTTGATTACTTTTGTCTTGAGAAACTTCAGTTCCTTGAGCCAATTTCTCACCTTTTTCTTGTAGTTTCCTCGAATGCCCAGGTCCTCTCGAAGTTCAGGCTACATACCACAATATGATCCTGAACCAGAGAGAACTCTCCGCAGGTCTAGGAAATTCTACAAGGAGATTTCTGAGATGGAAAGATCAGAATCAGTGAAAAATTCGGACGACGAGAACGTGTCTGAATCACTATCCTTTGAAGAGGATAATTCCACTACAGCCCATGATATACCGCTAGTCAAGATGCCTCCCAAACTTGCTAGCCATTGCGAGCCGGAGCAAAGTTTCTTACCGAAACCATTGAAGAGACCCACAGCCACTACAGGTACATTTGAGATTCACCCCACCTTTATTACATTGGTGGAGCGAAATCAATTTGGTGGAGGTGCCGATGAAGACTCGGCGAAGCACATGAAGCTCTTCACCGACTACTGCACTACTATTCCACTCCCCACGGGAGTGACACAAGAAGAAGTGATGGAGATGCTATTCATGTTCTGCCTACACGATACCGCGAGAACCTGGATCACGGATCTAGACCGCATAGCTGAGGAAATCACATACTGGACCTCCCTAGCCTTAGCTTTCTACAAGCATTAGTACACGCCGCAGAAGACAAATATGTTAAGGGGTCAGATTACCAACTTTCGACAGACAGCTCTAGAGAACATCTACGAGGCGTGGGTAAGGTTCAAAAAGCTAGTCAAAGAGTGCCCACTTCACGGTTTCGAGGTATGTTTTTGTGCAATCAATTCTATAATGGTTTATATGACGATTGTCGAGCTACGCTCGATTCTGCAGCTAATGGCTGGTTTCAAAGCAATGTTGATGATGATAAAGCATGGAAGCTAATTGAAGTTATGGCAACTCATCACTCACGTTGGGGAAATCCACGGGGTAACACCCGAGGTAATAGTGGTGACTCTGAGTCATCAAATGCCATAGTCAGCCACTTAGCCACTTTAATTAAGCGGATTGACTCTATGGAGCTTGCTAGAACCCAACAACAACAACAATAAGGCGGTATGTACCAGGTGAATGCAATGTCCTAGGTTGTTTGGGAGAATTGTGGGAATATGGGACATTATGCACAAGAGTGTGCAAGTTTAGAAACGGTGAATGTTTTCCAATCCAACCAACCGGGCTATGACAAGTCCTTATTGTCTTATAGGAGCCAGAATGTGCTTAACCCACCACCACTCGGTGGTAACAAAATCGTCCCATATGTAGCACCCCATAACCGACCCTCCCAAAACAATACCGACAACCATTCCAAGGAGGACAACAACAAAATTGGGGTAACCAAAAATGGGAAAATCAACAGTGGGGTAACCAACCTTGGGGTAACCAACAGGGGTGGGGGAACCAACAACAATTCTAACCGATCCCACAAACCTAAGCTCAAGCTCCAACCAACACCAAATACTCGGAGATCAAAGCATTATTGATGCAAGGTATTCAGGCTCACCAAAAGCAAGAAACCCAAATTAACCAAATATTTGCCAATAACAAGATATTAGACACCCAAGTTGCCTAACTTGTCGCCCAAAACCAAGCTAGGCCACCGGGTACTCTACCTCTTCAAGGTGAGCAATCACACGAGCAAGTTAATGTGATTACATTAAGAAGCGAAACCCACTATGACGGTCCTAAATTGCCTGAGGAGTATGTAGTGGTTGATGAAACCGAATTAGAGAAGGAAGAGCTCGCCGAAGAAGCACTAAGTAGGCCACGAATTGAGGCTACTCGATCGAGTAACACTGCACCACTGGATCGAGTAGACCTCCTAAAAATCACCAGCAAGCCTTCACGTAGATCACTCGACCGAGTTAGCCCAGACTCGATCGAGTTGCAGGTCACTCGACCAAGTGCATTAGCCCCACTCGATCGAGTAGACCTCCCAAAATCGACCAAGAGCTTGTCAGCTATACAACTCGAATGAGTGCATCCAGATGACTCGATCGAGTATGATGGCACTCGATCGAGTCATCCTGGACTCGAACGAGTGGAGCCTGTAACACGATTCGCCTATCGTTCCTCCCCCGCCTTCAACTAAAGATGCTAAGTCCTCGAAAGCACCCTCGTCTCAATGCAAAGAACCTTTGATTCCGATCATACTTCCATTCCCCCACCGACAACGTAAGACAAGGTTTGATCAACAGTTTGGTAAGTTTATGGATGTTGTCAAGAATCCGCAGGTAAGTGCTCCTTTTACTGACTTGATAACTCAAGTTCCTGCTTACGCTAAATTTATGAAAGAAATACTAACTCCTAATCGGTCTTTTAGTGAAACTGAGACAATTGCTTTTACAAAGGAATGCAGCGCGCTAGTACAGAGTCGTACTCCATTCAAGCTTAAGGATCCTGAGAAGTACTATAGGGACATTAGATATTGATAAAGCGCTTTGTGATTTAGGAGCTAGCGTCAGTGTTATGCCGTATTCTATTTGTCAAAAAAATGAATATTTTTGAAATGTACTAATATGACTTTCCAGATGGCTGATAGATCAGTCAAATATCCTCAAGGCGTCTTAGAGGATGTTCCGGCCCAAGTAGGGAAATTTTTTATTCCCATTGACTTTGTAGTCTTAGATATGGCTGAGGATGCCATAATTCCCATCATCCTTGGTCGCCATTTCTTACACACGGCAGGAGCGATCATCAATGTTAAGAATGGGAAGCTCACACTCTCCGTAGGAGATGACACCGTGACTTTCAGTCTCGATCAAACACTTAAGAAGCCCATGATAGAAGAGTCTTGTTGTAGTATAGATCTCATTGATTTAGAAATTGAAAACTTTATTAACGACTATCTTGGCAGGGACCCTTTATGGAAACACTTATGATATCCAGTGATGCTAACGCTGAGAAAGGGACGGGGAGAGCGAAAGTAGATGAGCTGGAACGCATGCTAAATGGGAAGGAGAGCACAATCGAGAAGGTATACAGTCTCGGTACGCCTAAAAAGGAGGTCGAGGTAAGTAAACCTGAACTAAAACCCCTCCCCTCTAATCTGAAATATGCATTCCTAGATGATAAGGGTCTGAACCCCGTAATTGTCAACGCTGCACTCTCAGATAGCCAACTTTCGGAGTTGTTAGTCATCTTACAACGACATAAGAAGGCTATTGGGTACAATATTGATGACTTAAGTGGCTTTAGTCCCGAATTTTGCATGCATCGCATTCATCTAGAGGGAGACCATAAACCGTCTATTCAGGGACAACGTAGGTTCAACCCGAATATGCAGGACGTGGTTAGAAAGGAAATTACGAAACTCCTTGATGCTGGCATTGTCTATCCCATTTCCGATTCTAAACGGGTTAGTCTAGTCCATGTGGTCCCTAAGAAGGGAGGGACCACGGTTATCACGAACGAAAAGAATGAGCTTATTTCTACTCAATTAGTGACTGGTTGGAGAATGTGCATTGACTACTGTAAGCTAAACGTGGCTACGAGGAAAGACCATTTCCCAGTCCCATTTATTGATCAGATGCTAGAGCGTCTCGCTTGCCTAAGTACTTTTGCTACTTAGACGGCTACTCGGGATTCTTTCAAATCCCGATACACCCCGACGACCTGGAGAAGATCACATTCACATGTCCCTACGGCACCTTCGCATACCGAAGGATGCCATTTGGCCTTTGTAATTCCCCGGCCACTTTTCAGCGTTGTATAATGTCCATATTTTTTGACCTTATCGAGTCTTTCATTGAAGTCTTCATGGATTACTTCATTGTATACGGCAGTGATTTTAATGCATGTATACTTAATCTTTCACGGGTCTTACCACGTTGTGAGGAGACAAATTTGGTCTTACACTGGGAGAAGTGTCACTTCATGGTGACTGAGGGAGTCGTTTTGGGTCATTTGGTGTCCGAACGTGGCATCCAAATTGAATAAAGCAAAAGTCGAGGTAAGAGAAATTATCATACCCCGTTAATATTAAAGGTGTGAGAAGTTTTCTTGGTCACGCAGGTTTTTACCGCCGTTTCATCCGAGATTTCTCCAAGATTGCCAAACCTCCGACTCAGCTGCTCCTCAAGGACGTCATGTTCATTTTTACCGACGAGTGTACTCGAACATTTGACAGTATCAAGCAGGCTCTCGTTTCCGCAAAGATTATCCAATCGCCCGATTGGGACTTACGTTTCGAGATTATGTGCGATGCTAGCGATTACGCTATAGGAGCTGTATTGGGTCAACGGAAAGGCAAAGCTTTACATGCGATTGATTATGCTAGTCGAACGCTATATATGGCGCAGATTAATTATGCAACGACGGAGAAGGAGTTATTAGCCATTATCTATGCACTCGAGATATTCCGTGCCTATCTTGTGGGCTCGAAAGTGATAGTATACACAGATCACGCAGCATTGAAGTACCTTCTAGCAAAGAAGGAGGCCAAACCAAGGCATATTAGATGGATCCTGTTATTGAAGGAATTCGATTTGGAGATCCGTGATAAGTTCGGAGACGAGAATGTCGTAGCCGATCACCTATCCTGGCTAAGATATGATGGTGGGGACCTTGCCCAAATTGATGATTCGTTCCCGGACGATCATTTGCTCGCTATTACCATGGATACTCCATGGCTCGCTGATTATGCTAACTTCGTAGTTGGAGGTACTCTACCTCCCCACCTTCAATATCAGCAGAAGAAGCGGTTCTTACATGATGTGAAGCGATATTTCTGGGACGACCCATATCTCTTCCGCGAAGGTGCAGATGGCTTATTTAGGAGGTGCATTCCCGAAAGCGAGGTACATTCTATTCTCGCTAGGTGTCACTCCTCATCTTATGGTGGACATCATGGTCCTTCGAAAACATTTGCGAAGGTAATGCAATCGGTCTTTTACTGGCCCACTATTCTCAAGGATGTCACCACTTTTATCCGTTCTTGTGATGCATGCCAACGAACGGGAAATATTTCTCGACGACATGAAATGAGTCAAACCGGGATCCTCGAAGTAGAATTATTTGATGTTCGGGTTATTGACTATCAAGGACCGTTCCCTTCTTCTTATGGGAATCGGTATATTTTAGTTGTCGTCGATTATGTCTCGAAGTGGGTGGAAGCCATCGCTTCACCTACTAATGATGCCACCGTGGTGATCCGGCTCTTTAAGAATACCATATTCCCTCGTTTTGGGGTCCCACGGGCTATTATTAGTGATGGCAGTTCACACTTCCACGAACGCCAACTCACTAAGATATTGAAGAAATACGGTGTTCACCACCGCACCAGGCTTGCTTACCACCCACAAACTGGTGGGCAAGTCGAGATCTCAAATCGCGAGATCTAATCTATTCTCGAGAAGGTTGTCCATACCTCGAGGAAGGATTGGAGCTCGAAGCTCGATGATTCTCTTTGGGCTTACCGGACCGCTTTCAAGACTCCTATCGGGACATCCCCGTATAGGCTCGTTTAGGACAAAGCTTGCCATTTACCAGTAAAGCTCGAGTTTAAGGCTATGTGGGCCTTAAAGAAGCTTAATCTTGACCCGAAGCTAGCCGGAGAGAAGCGCCTCATGCAATTGAACGAACTTGATGAATTCCGTCTTCACTCCTACGATAACGCAAGAATTTATAAGGAGCGGACCAAAAGATGGCATGACAAGCGCATTGTCCCCCGAGAGTTCAATATCGGTGATAAGGTACTTTTATTTAACTCCTGACTTTGACTCTTTCCCGGGAAACTCAAATCTCGATGGTTTGGACTGTTCACGGTGATTGAAGTGAACAAATTCGGGTTGGTTATACTGTCAACCGACAAAGGCGAAATATTGAAGGTGAACGGCCAATGCCTCAAGCTTTATCATGAGGGTGCATACATTGGTGCCGTAGAGGCCATGGACCTAAATGAAATCCTCGATTGCACCAAACTCAGTTGAGGTAAACCGGTCGAGCGAGACCGTATAAACCAGTGCTAACCGGGAGTCAACCCGCCACCACTTGTATAAATTTGTAATTTCCCTTTCCGCATTTTATTTTTATTTTTCTTTAGCTTGGTAGCTTTAATTTTGGGAGTTAGTATTATTTATCGAGTGAGGACGAGGGAATTTTATGAATTATTTGATTTAATTTCAGGAATTTAGGGAACATTTGAGGAAAAGGACGAGAAGTAGCAGCTACAACGGTCACTCGATCGAGTACCCTGAAAGGAGGTCGGTGCCAGGTTTTTATGGGGTCACTCGATTGAGTGCCCTATACGCACTTGGTTGAGTGCCCCCGATTCGGGTTCACAGTCGGTTTTTCAGCCCCCTTTGCCATGTTACCTATTCTTATTTTAAATCAGTCATTTAGCCTAAAACCCCTTTACCCTCATTATTCTTAAGTACCCTAACCCCCAAATCACCCAAATCACTCATATTTCATCAATTCTTCACAAAATTTCACGATTTTTGCTTCTAAATTGCAATTGGGATTATTTATTTGTGTTCCTTGGTGTTGTTTTGTGGAAATTTTTGTCCCCCCTCCCCTAATTTCGTGATTTTCGTACCCACTTGAGGTATATTTCGGGTTTTTGAATTTATTGCTTCTTTCCTTGATTTTATAGTTTAATTTCATCCTTAGTTCCATACTAATCCCATTGCATGCTTGAGTTTATGTTATTCTTTTTTCGTAAAGTGTAAATATTATTAATCACACATCAATCATACACTTATAGGAGCGATCCCTCCACTGACAAAACCACACGAGAGACATCCTAGATCTCAATAATTCTCTTTAACCAATTTCTATCTTTATTGCAAAGGGATCCCTTGATTTGGTTCTAAATTCTTCTCTTTACCTTTATCGCTTCAGCACATCGTTTGGGATGAATTAGAATTTGGTTAAGCCTGCTATTGTTTCTCTGCATCCACACTTGGTACATAGCTGCATTTATCGTGCTATTAATTATGCCTACCTGCAGCCTCGACCCCTTCTATTCATGCGCCATGGGAGCAAATCCTTCTCCGGAATCTGCACATTCAGCCATCGTTGGAGATTTTCCAGTATCTTCTTACTGTACTGACAGGTGGAAAACAAATGTTGGAGAGTTTCCTCCTCCTGGTTGCATATGCAGCATCGTGCATCATTGGTAAGGGCAAGTTTGTGTAACTTATCCCTCGTGTTTAGGCCCCGTTGCTGCACCAGCCACGCGAGGAAGCTATGCTTCAGGACAGTCCCTCTAGTCCAAACTAAATGACACCATTCCACTTTATGTGAGGGCGGTTGGAGCCATTTATAACCTCTCGATATAATATAGGTTCGGCCAGGAGAATGTACCCATTCGTTATATTCGTAAGCTTGATCAAACTCACTTCGTATTTTGCAAATTTTCTTCCACATCCAGTTCGCGTCAGTTGGTGGATTATAATCCTCCCATCTTCTCCCTTTCAGGTAAATAGAATGAACCCATTTCACCCAAAGATAATTCGGACATTCCTTCACCCACCAAACCAGGTTACCAATTGCAGCTTTGTTCCATATCAGGTCGTTTCTAAGCCACAATCCCCCTTTTTCTTGTGGTTGCAAATTTTCGACCAGGCAACGGCTGGAGTTCTGGTGTACTCAGCTCCCCCGTCCCACAAGAAATTCCTGCACATCGTTTCTATTCTCAAAATAACAGCTTTAGGCAAAACAAATATCGAAGCCCAATAAGAATGGAGAGTCTTAAGCACAGCCTTCACCAGGATGAGGCGACCTGCATAGGAGAGCTTCTTTGCTCCCATGATTCGAATTCTCTATAACACATTATCGATAATGGGTTGGCAATCTTTGATTAAGAGCTTAGCTGGTTTAATCGGCACTCCTAAGTATTTAATGAGTAATCTACCTTCACTGCATCCCGACACTCGCACAATGTCGTTCCTTACATCCTCTGGCACCCCATTGAAAAACATGTTCGATTTACCCCTACTTAATCTCAGCCCGGAGGATTGAGAAAAAGTTGCAAAGGTTCGAAGCAGGGTCATAACGACTTCACATCACCTTTGAAAAATAGGAGCAAATCGTCCACAAACATTAGGTTACAAAGCTTGAGACCTTTACACAGCGGGTGGAATTTAAAATCCATGGTGTTGGTAGTATATGAGAGTAGTCTTGATAAGTACTCCACTCATATTGCGAACAACTGTGGTGATAGGGGATCACCTTGCTGTAGGCTTTGTTTCCCATAAAACCATCAAAAATAGTCCCCGTTCAGGCTAAGAGTATACTAGGCGGTTGTGACACATTCTCTGACCAAATTAATGAAATTTGAAGGAAACTGTAGCTCACTCATAATTTGAAACAAGAACTCCCACTCAACAGAGTCGTAGGCCTTTTGAAGGTCCAATTTAAACATGCATCTGGGGGACACAGAGCTTCTACCATACAGTTTCACTAAGTCTTGGCATATGAGGTTGTTATCCATTATGTTTCGGCCATGAACAAATCCCCCTTGCGTAGAGATATGATATCAGGTAGTATTTTGGTCAGTCTAGAGCATAAAATTTTTGAAATGCATTTATAAACAACGTTGCAGCATGCAATCGGTCTAAACTGCAGTACCGATTGAGGTTGACTCACCTTAAGAATCAGGGTAATTTTTGTGGCGTTAAGCTGCTTCAACAGCTTCCCTGTGTTAAAGAATTCCTGAACTGCATCACAAAATTCCTGGCCAACAATATCCCAGCAATCTTTGAAGAATTTGCTCGAGAAACCATCGGGCCCAAGCGCTTTCTCAATAGGAATGCTAAACATAGTATCTTTGATTTCAGCATTTGAGACCGGAACCATAAGATTTTTAGCATGCTCAGCATCACAAATCTTCCCCATTTGAATGATCTTTTTACTGACTGGTATCGTACGAGAACTGACCCCCGGCAGATCTTCATAATATTCAATGAAACTGTCTTGAATGCCACGGGAATTAGTCTGAAGTACTCCATTACGGTCCTCAATTTGGAGAATTTGATTTTACGTTAATTTCACCCCTTTGTGCTCAAAATTCGATTTTTGTGTATGAGGACTGATTTTGGACGAAATTATGTGTTTTTTGTGGGATTTTTGTGTAATTTTGTTTCGTTATTGTGCTATAGTCATGGCAAGAAGAAGAAATCCACCCCGGAATTGCAATAGGAATAGGAACGTCGAGCAAAACGCAGAGGAACCAGTTGTCTCGGCTGCACAAGCTGTTCAGCCTATACCTGGCTATGAGAGGATTGTCTGCAGGAACAAGGCTCGGCAAGCTCGTTTACTTGCTTTCATACCAAGGCAAATGGAAGCCACCCAATGTTGCTCATCACAGGTTGCGATCGAGCTAGGCCTAAACGAGCAATTGCTGCAGCTGCTGTCTATGACCGGATTTAGTGGACTATGGACCTTGCGTGAGTTATCTTACCGATTACTCACTTTAGAATTCCTTAGTTCATTTGAGTACGACAGATAAGACTGCTCGATATCCTTTCGTTTGAATAATGTTGAGCAAGGTATCCTCCGTAGTACCTTATCCGAGTGTTTAGGGCTTACCTGCGACCGGTATGCCGACTTGTACGACATACCCCATAGTTCGAAACCCCTCCTTACTTTCAGCTATTTACGGGTCGCATTGCAAGTGTCACTGCAATGCCACTTAACGCAATCCCACACCCCATCATCTGCCTCTTCATGCGGATTCTGAGTCATTTGGTCTTTCCACGCTCCGACATGAATAAACTTCACTCATTGGAGGTGTTGATTCTAGGACACCACCTCAACCCCTTTCGGCAATCCCTGAATGCATTCAGTGCCCAAGGGATGATTTTTGTCGGTATCGAGCAGCAGATCAGTGGATCTGGACCACTCGCCTGTGGAGCTATTGTCACCGCGCTAGCAAAGCGCTATATTAGGGGTTTTCGGACAACAGTCAAATATGAGAGTCTCACCGAGCACGTCCCTTTGCTAGGACGTAGCTACCTCACCTCCACCTTGAAGTGGATTTGGGGCGATCCCCCGAAGCTTATGTGGCGAGTCAAGGACAAGGTTTCGATGAAACTTCCGGTCGCCAAAGGGGCAGTCCTACCACCACTACTTGCACTACAACCCACTACCGAGGGAAAGAAGCCACCCGACCCACCGAGCTACCTCATTCATGATGAGCTCTTCATTTTTGATGAGGGCGTTCAACCTCCTCGACGAAGGGTTCGCGTAGAGACCGAACCCGACGAGACCGAGCCCCATATGCCCACACCTACACCCACCCCGACCTTCCCGATCCACACTCCGGGTGCCGAGTTTCTGCACCCGTATCCGTACATGAAAGACCTGGTTTACGAGCACCAGCGGCGAATTCACGAAGGAATTAATCAGAGCATCGTCAACCGTGAGATCCACGAGTTCATGCTTACTCAAGGCATCTCGGCACCTCAGCACCCATCCTACTGAAGAGGTTCGGGTGACACTACTGGTATTTTCCACGATTACGGGGAAGATCCAGCTGCTTGGGGTCCTGATTACGGGCACACCTAGGGCGGCCTAGGAGCACGGTTGTTGAGAGACCTGAGATACTCAGGCCAAGGCGATACTGGAGCCGGCCCATCAGGAAACGATAGAGATGATGAGATGGCTGATTAGCCAATTTGGGGGAGCTACCACTATATATACGGTACTTTCTTTCCTTTCTATTTCTGTTTTTATTGCTTTCTTAGATTTTTTCTTCCCCTTAGGTTAAGTTGTCCTTAGGATTGGCTGTGGAATTTCATGTCTTATATGCTTTAGAGTCACATTGAGGACACTATGACATTTAGGTTTGGGGGAGAGTTTGTGTGTTTTCATTTTTCGTTGTGTGATTTTATTGCTTTCTAAAATTCTAAAAATCCAAGAAAAATTGAAAAAATCAGAAAAATCCAAAAAGATTTTAATTTTGTGTGCTTTGTCTTGTGTCTGACGAGAAACATGCAAAACGGCGATGATGATATTGTGTTTTACATGATTTCTCCTTATTGACAACTGACTCCGTACCTGAATGCATGTAATACTTGAGATGGGATGATTTTAATATGAATGCCTATTAAACTTTTAATTGCCAAATGAGTAAATTTGACCATTTCGTCGGCAAACCACAAATTTTTTTTTTGGTGAAATGTAAGTGATTGCATTAAACAAAAAAATATACAAGGAGCCCATATTCTGTAGAACATAATATCACGCATTGCTCAAACAAACTCGAGAGCTAAAACAGATCAGTTCTCATATCCTATTCTACGAAGGTAGTTATACTCCTCATCGAATAAATCTTCTTCCTCATTTATCTTTATACGGCTCTTAGACTCTGATATGACTTGCTTCGCCACGATTTCTGGTCTTATCATCACCTCATCGATTCTGGCTTTGTTACGCTGCATCCAGATGCTGTAATAAGTTGCAGCTAAAACGCACGTCGATAGCCTCCATTTGACAGTCCCATCAGCATTGTGTATGATCTGGTTCGTGTTCAACTGCAAACCCGTATCATGTTCAACTGTACTCGCATCAGCACCTTAGAGCTGTACATACAGTCAAAAAACAGGTGCGAAATAGATTCACAATCAGAATTACAGAGGCAGCATTGATCGTCATTGCTGCATCCGATTTTTAGCAGCTTATCTTTAGTATTGATCCCATTTTGCATGATAAGCCAAGTAATCAGGCCATGTTTTGGCACATTCCAAGGATTCCAAACAAAATTTATCCAATGAGGGATAATTGTCGAGGAAATAAGCCAATTATAGGCGCTTCGAACTGAGTATCCCTTGTCATCCAGGCTCCATTTGTCGTTGATGAATCCGCTTCGTAACTTTTCTTTAACCTTGCAAAATGCCCTCCATGTCCAGGGGGCATCCTTAGGTGGAGAATAATTATATACAGCAAGAGATTCACTAACCTTCTGTTTCAGCAGTTCCTGTAATTAATTTCTCTCTTTAATCGAATCTCTTGACCTTAAGAACACCCAATAAGGCCTGAAGGCTGAAAAGTGTACAGACTGTAAAGCAGTAATAGCAGGCACCTGAATTGGGCAAGTAGATTTGATTATTTGAGTTTGACACTTCTGTTAAGTGGCAATGAGAAACTGTAGAATTCTCAAATGATCACTTACTCAGATTGAGTGAAGACTCAAAATTCTGGCAAAATTGACCAAGATCCCGACAACTATGGCCTGTTAACATTATCAACCAGCAATCAAGTAAACCTTTACAAACATCTCAGCTCTTATAGGAGTCTATTAACTCAAAAATATGGCAACACAACAGCGACGACAGCAGCAAAAAAAGCCTCAGTTGAGTGGCCCATTTTTCTTTCTTCCCAATATATGCCAAAGTCACTGAGTAGTGAAATCTATGGCTGCCTTAGAAATGGAAAATTGCTAGATAAACTATACGGAGTATATGATATAAAAATTCATTTGATGACTCACACTGCCTATTGTCCTCTGAACCGCAGCTACTCGTTGGAATTCCCTCTCAGACTCCAACGCCCTAACACGAAGCTTCAGGTCTCCCTTTTCCTGTCAGATTATTATTGCCACGTCAATGGTAAGGTACGGAAGCAACATGAAATACTAGTCGTAAAGTCGGAATGGGAGAAATGGATTTAAAACTCTATATCACTCTATAATTGTTTTGTTTGATCATTTCGTTTGATCAAAAGAGGAATGCGTGTCAATGATAGGAACTTGGAGGGAGTACTCCGTACATAAACATCGATTCAAACTTAGTAGTAATAAGTAATCCCAAACATCGATTCAAACATTGATTTTCGATAAATCTTGAAACATAGCAACTACTGCAATCTGATGCAATTCAATTATAATCATAAACACGAATTCAACGCAAATCATCGAAGCTTCGGTAAAATTACTGTGATGTAATCATAGTTCATAGTTCAGCACAAATCATCCAAACTTCACTAAAATCAAACATCAATAAAACAAGATTCAGACATCGCTATAATTGACGAACAAATTCAACGAAACAAAGATCAATAACTTCAAATTCGAACAAATCAGTGGATTACAGAAAGGAAAAACTACTCAAATTCAAGAGTCAATTCGATAAATCTCTTGCTATCAAAATCATAACAAACGAATTCAACGCAAATCATCAAACTTCAATAAAATCGAACAATAATACTACGCAAATCCAAAGATCAATTCGAAAAATCAATACTATCACAAATTCAACAAATCAACGCGATTACAGAAAGGAAAAACTACCCAGAAACGTAGGATTTTCCAGAATGGTGGTCTTCAAGACACTTGAGATCAGATTCAGTGTTTGAAGATACTTGAAAATCACAGCCATTTGCTTTGATTGATTTGACGAATTTGAAAGGAAATCAAGGGTTCGAGATTTTGAGAGACTGGGATTTCGAGGCGAAGCAAAATAAAAGGGGGATTTTAAAGGGATTCTACACGAATCGACTTGTTTCGTTTGTAAAGTCGGAAATGGGAGGAATGGATTTAAAGAAGATGGAATGAAGGTGCTGCTATAGTCGGGAATGAAGGATAGGAAATTTGAGGGTTTAGATAGTATTTTAGTGATGAAGCTGCTGGTGTTGTTCCTCATAGTGTGGGTTATTGGGTTATTGGATTAGATACTAAAAAAAGTTGATATGGGTTATTGGGTAACAACCAATTTTGAGTGGTCCCAAAAACTAGAATAGAGAACTGAGTTTAAAAAGAACAGTTGTATAATATATAGACAACTGCTTTTATAAAACTCAGTTGTCTATTATCCTATAAAGACATCTGTTTCTCAAACAAAACAAATGTATAAATATTATACATCACTTGTTAACAAAATCTGATGTCTATTAGGAGTTGTCTATTTGATGTTTTGTTGTAGTGTTACTTCTTCCAATTCTTCTCTTATATATTCTCATCTTTATTCGCTTGATGAATCCTTATTCTATTCTTCTTTTCTACCATCTTTCTCTTGCGATTCTTTGGTTACACTGAATCCTGTCTTAATGAACCCGTGTTATAGATGTTTGATGTTTAGTAAACACTTGTTACCTATGGTTTGAGGATTGTGAGTTGTACCATATTTCCTAAGCAAATAAGAAATTTTTGAGGATTAAGTTGAATGGTATTATGCAGAGTAATGGAATTGGGTTGATACTTTAGACACTGAACCTTGCGTTATAGGTTACCTTGATTATTTTGGAGTACTTAGAGTTAAATGATATTTTGGAGTAGTAAGAGTATGTCATATTTGATGGATGCATCGCGAATACTTTGGGTCATAAAGCCTTGTTTAAAGTGTTAGCCTAGGTGTTGTGGTACCAATAAAGGCTTTCATTAATGTCATTAGAAATTTTGGTTGATATAGATTACCCTTATTTCTTATGGATTAGATCATTGATCGTTGTTTAAGGTTGTCACCTATGAACTTTGGAGTTGAGTGGTCTAACTTGCATAAATTGTTGTTACCCTTGAAGAAGAGAACTATCTTACACATTCACAGTTGTTGTATTGTTTTGAGGAATAATTTGATGTCAATCATTTTAATGGAATTATCGTTCTGAACTCTTTAACTAGCGAAATTGTGACTTCGCTGAGTTATTAAACATGGTATGGTTGCCTTGTTATAATTAGGCATTTGATGGAATGAAACCTTAGTGGAATGACGTGTTTGAGGATGTGAGTGTTTGCGCCATTACCTATAGGTTTGAGCGTGTTTGAGGATTTATTGTACTTTTCCCAACTTCTGTACTTGTGGCATTATAAATATGTTGGTGATCATTTTTGAGAATTTTGTGCTCGAACATTGTCATGTTGGTGGATCTCGTTTAGTGTTCATTACTCGATAAATTTGGAGTGTACCTCGAGTTCAAACTTTATGAGCTTTGGATTTAGGAACCTTATCTATTGCGAGTTTGAGTTTGTCTGATAACCGTTGGATTTTTAATTGATGAGAGTAGACTGTAAAACAATTGTGGATTAGTATCGTGTCGTTTGGATGATTGGATAATCACGTAAGACATTTTTGGAGATTGTGACTAAGTAGTGCCACCTAGCGCCTAATCTTGGACTTAACGTATTTAATGGAAATTAGGAACCGTGTTGTGGGAGTCGTACCGGGAATCTCGAGATGGTTAACTTCTTCTGTATTTCCTTGAGAGCTCCGTTTGACTCTCAATTTCGTTCCTCCCATTAGCTTTTCATTAATCTCACTACTTCTTCTTCGGCCAATCCCTTTGACTTCTTTATCGGGTTTGAAAATTTCTGTTTCGATTTGTCGTTGACTCTGACTCTATTTATCCGTTTACCTTTTTCTTGAACCTATGTTATGAAAAGTTTTACTTTTTAAAAAAATTGGGCTATCGTGAAATTTTAACTTTTGAGTTATAAATTTCAAAACTTTGTTTTCGTTTTCGTTTTTGGTTGATAACATATATTTAGTCCTGTTTGAAAATGCCTTAATAATTTATTTTGAAGTATTTCGAAATTGTTTCAATTTTCAATTTTTAAGTGTGTAATTTTTACGAAAACATTCATAATTGCTAATATTTTGATTTCTATAAAATTATTATGTAAAACGGTTTAACATTTTCGAAAAAACATCATATGTCTTCAGTTTTTATTTTATTGTCGAATTTCTCAATTAAAACGTTTTACTGTTGTTTTGAAAATATTTGGGTACTCTTCTCCCTCGAGTTCGTTTACAAATATTATTTATCGTCATTATTTTATAAAATAATTTTTAACTTGCGATTTTATTAATTTGAATGATTTTAAACTTTGGGAATTGAGCCCAACTCTTTTTGATTGTCTTCGATTTCGATTTCATATCACGTTTAAAGTTGTAAAATTTTTAAAAACCGAGATTGTGATGCGAATTAAGCATTCTCATTTTGTTCAAGTAACATAACCTTGTTTTCCATTCTATTATTATGTTTTTGTTAGTTTCGAGGACGAAACTTCTTTTTAGTGGGGAAGATTGTAACACCCCTGATTTTATAAAATAAATTAAATTAAAGTTATATTCGTATTTTTATTTTATTTACGATTTAGCTCGTAATTCTTAAAATTATTATAAAACGAATTTATCGTTTAACCGTTTCAAACTCCTAAAATTATGTTTGTCTCGGATACTCTTATCATATTTAAAACATATTTTTACTTTTGTTTCGATTTATTTTATATATTTAATTTAATTCTTATCGAAGTCTATTTCGGCGACTTAAATTCAATTTTTTTTTATTTAAATATATTTAAGCTCGAATTTCTATTTTCGGCTCGAAGTTCATTTATTTTAAGTTTCGTCAAAACATTTATTACCTTTCCTCGAGAAATCAATTTAATTCACTTATTTATTATTTATCGTGAAATACTATTTCATCGTCTAATTATTTATTTCTATAAGCTTCATTTTCGTTTCGAATACATTATTTACTCATTTTTGTTTGACGGCCCGATTATTTATTAATTTTATTTGTAACACCCCGGATTTTATAAATTAAATTAATTTAAAATTATATTTGTATTTCTATTTTATTCACGATTTAACTCGTAATTCTTAAAATTATTATAAAACGAATTTATCGTTTAATCGTTTCAAACGCCTAAAATTCTATTTGACTTGGAAACTCTTCTTCTATTTAAACATATTTTTATGTCTGTTTCGATTTATTTTATACATTTAATTTAATTCTTATCGAAAGTCTATTTCAACGACTTAAATTCTAAATTCTTTTTATTTTATATATATTATGCTCGAAGCTCATTTATTTTAAGTTTCGTCAAAATATTTATTTATTTTTTTTTCCTCGAGAAATCAGTTTAATTCTCTTTACCAAAAATTTATTATTTATCGAGAAATACTATTTGATCGTCTAATTATTTATTTCTATCAGCTTCGTTTTCGTCTCGAATACTTTATTTACTCATTTTATTTGACGTCCCGATTATTTATTAGTTTTATTAACTCGTTTTTAAGTCGATTCGTGGGTCAATCAACTTATCGTTATGGAATTTGTTTAATACGTATTTCTAAACCGATTCATTTAATTTATTCATTCTTTTTCCATTCTTTTTAACGTGTCCCCTTTATGTGTTGGTTTCAATGCATCTCCCTTTGACTTCCCTCATTAACCACCGCTTCATTCTTCTTTTCGTATCCCCTTCTTTTTTTTATTACTTCCCACCGCTTCTCTAGCCTGCCTTCTGTGCTTCTTCATCAGCAGTTTCTCGCTTCACAAACACCATAAATCTCCATCACCGTCATCCTCTCTCGCTGCTGCTATTCTTCATATGTTCATCTAGTTCGGGTATGGCTTGTCATTTTTCTTCTTCTCCTTCTGTGCGTTGTTTTTGTACTTATTTCTGCTGCTGCATTATGTCCGCTGCTGCTGTCGTTTTGTTGTCCTTGAGGTTGCCGTGTTTGCCTTTCCTTCTCTTCTTCTTATTCTTTTCTTGTTTCCTCTGCGCTGCCTGGTTTTGATGCCTCTGCTGCGTTTTCCGCTGCTGCCGTTTAGTAATGCTGTTTCAAATGCGGTTGTCGTTATTCTAATTTTTCTTGTCCATTTCGTTATCGTGTTTCCTTCGCTGCTGTGCCTGTACGTTTCCTCTTCTACCTTTTCTTTCTTCTTCTTCTTCTTCCTCTTTTCTGCGTTTTGCTGCTGTGTATTTCTGTTGTTGTCCTGTTGTTTCGTGTTGTTCTTCCTTCTCGTTCTTCTTCTTTGCTGTTTTCTATTCTCGATGCCCTTGCTTGCTCATATTGTCTTGTTGTTGGTCGATCGGCCCCTTCCCTTCATGCTCTTTTCTTTTCTTCTTCGCTGCTGCTACTATTTGATGCTACTGTTGTTCTGTTACTGTTAGTGCTGTCCGTTGTTGTTAGTGCCGTTCGGTTGTCGATAATCTTCTATTTGTCCTGTTTTAATCTCGTGTACCGCTGCTGCTGCTGGGCGCGTGCTGTTGTTCTCCTTCTTCTTCGTTTTCCTACGTTCATTGATCGCTGTACTGTTCTTTGTTTTCTTTCTTCGTTTCCCTTTCTTCCTCTTGTCTTCTTCGTCTGCGCTGCTGCTGTTGTTATTATTGTCCCTGTTTGTTGTCGGGCTGCTGCATTTGTGGTTAATCGCTCCTAATATTTGATGGTGCTGCTGTTTAGTGTGACCCTCGGTTGCTGTTCGGTCTGCTTCCTTTCCGTTCCCTGTTTTTCTTCTCTTTTCTTCTTCGTCTGCTTCCGTTTTGTTGTCGTGACATTCTGTTTGTCGTCCTGACCTTTGGTTTCCGTGTTTGCTGCTATTTATTACTTGTTGACGCTGTTGTCGGTACGAGTATTGTTCATTACTTATTGAACTCGATTCGATGTCGAATCGGTCAATCTTTGCTCTCTCCTTGTCGATTTGATTCCTCTCCCTATCGGTTGTACTTGGTCTTGTTTTCCATGTTCCTCCGTCCCTTTTTCAATCTTCTTTAATTCCAACTCTTGGTTCCCTTTTCTCATCGTCGCAATCTCGTTCGTTTCCGCTTTGTCAAGGCCTCGAAGTTTTATTGAAGAGCAAGAGTAGGAGCATGACTTTCAAATTCAAAGGTCAAGCTTGGACTATTATGAAGGACGAGTACATGGTAGTTCCAATATCAACTTAAGGTAACTTTAGGACGTTACTCGATTTTATATCGTATGTTTGAGTAGTAGTATGTAGTAAATATTTTTAACTTCGGTTTTCTAGTTTTAGCTATTTATTATTGCTAATTATATTAATTTTAAATCTTATGCCTTATAAATGTTTTACGACTTTGGATATCGTTTTATAAATTGTTAGTAAATTTAATTATTTACGATAGTTATAATATTTTGTTGGTTATCGTGACACTAGTAACTAAATAATATCGATTTTATATTTTCTTCATATTTCGTTAATTTATAATTTTCACTCAAAATCGTATTTTTATATTATAATCGAGATTTTTATACTTGTTCAATAAATTAATTTCGTTTGACGATTTATATTAATAAATAAGAAAATAGTCGATTTTGTTTTAAATACAGTTCTAGTCGAGACTATTTTTCCCTAATGATTTCTCATTTGTCTACGACTGATTATTTTTAGTAAAATCAGTATTATTTATTGATAAAATGTATTTGTTAAATATAATTTGAAATCCTTATAAATCACATTTATATCTCCTCTCTGAAAACTTATAGTTTTAACTCGATTTCCTAAATTATTTATAAAATACTAAATATTGACTTATTATACTTTATTTATATTTTGGGTAACAAATTTAGAAATATATTAAAGTTACGATAACGACGATAATAATAAAACGCTAATTTCGTTAGAAATGATATTTCTATACATTTCACTAATTTTAATAATTTACGTATTTTCAATAAGACTATTTCTATTTTTAGTAAGTTTCTAAAATTAGTAAGTTTCTATTAATAGAAAGTTTCCCTTTTAATATAAAATGGTTATTACTTTTATCCATATCATTTATATTGATTATATTTACTTTTGACTATCGATAATGGCTGTTTTGGAGTTATGGAATGAGGACAAGTGTGTGGGTTGAGTAATACAGTCTAGGGTATACGTTTTGCCATCAACTATAAAGCTGGTGTGTCTATGTTGAAACGCATTGGTCGTTGAACTGAGCATGGTTTGTGTTCGGGAATGTGTATATTTTGACCTTAAACTTAGATACCCCGTCGTGTAAGTCGCCGTCGGGTTGAACTGGATTACGGTTGGTGTCCAGGAGGGGTGTACATTACTTAAGCCAGGACCTCGCTGCACGCAGTCCTGTTATAGTTGAGTTGCCTAGTTAGAGACCGAAGTCTAATTTGTTTTAACTAAGTTCTCGAAGCTAGTTTGAGTATTATCCTAGTGAAAGTCTATTCCGTTGCACTGATTGATTTCCATAACGCAATTTTTGAATATTATTATTATCGATTGATATTGACTTGCAGGTTTGCAAATGCTTTAAGTTTCGCTGAAAACTTATTTTTATTATATCGTTTTAATGTTTTCTCATTTTAATTATTTTGATATAGTAACACTATTATTTTTCCATATGATATAATATGGCTGGGAGAACGTCCGAGTTACTCCCCACTGACGTGGCTGTTATGTTTTTAACATGACAGGTATTTGCTGCTGGGTTTTGGGTGTGAGCTAGCGAGTAGCGTGGATCCTACTCTCTCTTCATTCTTGTAATTTTATGGATCTGTATAGACCCGTTTGAAGATTTTACTTTTAGCCATTTTGTAAAAAGAGGCCTTTGTATTGACTTACCATTTCTTTTAATAAGATATAGTTTGTCAGTGTGTTTTAATCCCAACTCTATAGTGTTTCCGCCACTGTATTGCGTTAGAATTTCTAGGGGATTACAGTTGGTAAGAGCATTGTTGCTCCCGACGCTTACACCTGAATTTAGGAAAAACACCAGTAAATGATATGAATATTAAAAGAATATTAGTGAGAGATGGGTAGAAACAAAATAAGGACTTAACTGTTAGGTTTATATGTTTTTGTAACTCAATGACTAGAATTGAATATTTGTTTCTTTTTTCGAGAAGAAGATGAATGAACAAGATGTTGACGTGATGCTGCTTTAGATCGGGACAAGACCTACTTAAAGCTCTTAACGCCTGCTGACTCGAGTGGACGACTTGGTGCTACAAGAAAGATGTCGTTGGTGACTTTTCAGCTCCGATTTAGTTTGCTCCAGCTACAGGCCAGACGATCAAGAGTAGATTCTTGTTCCATGATGTTGCAGTATATCCAGATCGAGCAACCCAAACTCCCGTGCTCGTTCCTCTGCAAGAAGATGAAGTAATCCATTTAGTTCCCTCGTGAAATCTGGAGGCCCGAAGATTCTCCTCTGGTTCAAGAGCTTAGTATTATAGGATCATGTATTCCTTCCTTCCTCTACTTCTTCCAATTCTTGTCTTCTATATTCTCATCTTCTTTCGTTTGATGAATTCTTATTCTATTCTTCTATTCTACCATCTTTCTCTTGAGATTCTTTGGTTAGACCGGTTTCTGTCTTACTGAACCCCGTGTTATAGATATTTGAGGTTTAGTAAACCCTAGTTACCTGATTTGAGGATTGTGAGTCTACCCTATCTTCTAAGCAAGTGAGAAGTTCTGGAGGGTTAATTTGAATAGCAAGATGTTGCTTGATGGAATTAGGATGATACCTTAGACTCTGAACCTTGGGTTATAGGATACTTTAATTATTTTGGAGTACTTAGAGTTGAATATATTTTGGAGTAGTAAGAGTATGTCACTTTTGATGGATACCTAGTACCTAACCTAGAACCGAACTAAGTGTAACTGATAATACTACTTTGGGATTCTTACCTAATGCTTCTTGGATGGATGCATCGCGAATATTTGTAATCCCCTAGAAAATCTAACGCAATACAGTGGCGGAAACACTGTAGAGTTGGGATTAAAACACACTGACAAACTATATCTTATAAAAAGAAATGGTAAGTCAATACAGATGCCTCTTTTTAAAAAAGGGGCTAAAAGTAAAATCTCCAAACGGGTTTATACAAATCCATAAATTACAAGAATGAAGAAAGAGTAGGATCCACGCTACTCGCTAGCTCACACCCAAAACCCAGCAGCAAATACCTGTCATGTTAAAAACATAACAGCCACGTCAGTGGGGAGTAACTCGGACGTTCTCCCAGCCATATTATATCATATGGAAAAATAATAGTATTATTATATCAAAATATTTAAAATGGAAAACATTAAAACGATATAATAAAAATAAGTTTTCAGCGAAACTTAAAGCATTTGCAAACCTGCAAGTCAATATCAATCGGTAATAATAATAATATTCAAAAATGGCGTTATGGAAATCAATCAGTGCAACGGAATAGACTTTCACTATGATAATACTCAAACTAGTTTCGAGAACTTATTCAAAACAAATTAGACTTCGGTCTCTAACTAGGCAACTCAACTATAACAGGACTGCGTGTAGCGAGATCCTGGCTTAAGTAATGTACACCCCTCCTGGACACCAACCGTAATCCAGTTCAACCCGACGGCGACTTACACGATGCGATATCTAAGTTTAAGGTCAAAATATACACACTCCTGAACACAAACCATGCTCAGTTCAACGACCAATGGGTCACAACATAGACGCACCAGCTTTATAGTTTATGGCAAAACGTATACCCTAGACTGTATTACTCTACCCATACACTTGTTCTCATTCAATAACTCCAAAACAGCCATTATCGATATTCAAAAGTAAATATAATCAATATAACTGATATGGATAAAAGGAATAACCATTTTATATTAAAAGGGAAACTTTCTATAAATAGAAACTTACTAATTTTTGAAACTTACATAAAATAGAAATAGTCTTATAGAAAATACGTAAGTTATTAAAATTAGTGAAATGTATAGAAATATCATTTCTAACGAAATTAGCGTTTTATTATTATCGTCGTTATCGTAACTTTTATATATTTCTAAATTTGTTACCCAAAATACAAATAAAGTATAATAAGTCAATATTTAGTATTTTTATAAATAATTAGAAAATCGAGTTAAACTATAAATGTTTAAAAAAATGTTTTAAAAAAGACGATGTCAAAATTAATTGAGTCGACGAGTTTTATAAATTAAACGAGATTTTATAAAGCTTTCAAATTGGTTTTATTAGGAAATAGATTTTATCAATAAATAATACTGCTTTTACTAAAAATAATCAATCGTAGACAAATGAGAAATTATTAGGGAAAATAGTCTCGACTAAAATGTATTTAAAACAAAATCAACTACTTTCTCATTTGTAAATATAAGTCGTAAAACGAAATAAATTTATTGAACAAGTATACAAATTTCGGTTAAAATATAAAAATATAATTTTGAGTTAAAATTATAGATTAACGAAATATGACGAAAATATGAAATCGATATTATTTAGTTACTAGTGTCACGATAACCAACAAAATATTACAACGATCGTAAATAGTTAAATCACAAACGATTTATAAAACGACATCGAAAATTTGTAAAATATTTATAAGACATACGATTTAAAATTAATAATATAATTAGCAATAATAAATAGCTAAAAATAGAAAACCGAAGTTAACATATTTACTACATACTACTACTCAAACATACGATATAAAATCGAGTAACGTCTTAAAGTTACCTTAAGTCGACATCCGAAACGAACTCGTACTTGTCCTTCTTGATCAACCCATGCTCCAAATCGATAGTAATGTATGTCTTTATGCTCCAACGGAAATCGAGATAGAAGAAAAAGAAACAGAGAAATCGGAATAAGAAATGTAGGAACGAAAGACAAGAAGGATAGAATAAAAGGACGGAAAGTAAGGCTCGTGAATCAGGAAAACGAGGAATATGAAGAGCGGAGAAACGACATCTCAATGTGGCTGCTAACAACCCAATTATGACGCAAGAGCAACAAAACGGACAGCAAGAACACAAAGAACGAGAAGAAGACAGAAAAATGTAAGGACAACATCGATAACACGAACAGCGAACAGCAGCAATAATCAATGGAAAACGGGAAGAAGAATAGGAATAGAAACTGGCGCAAAACAACAGAAGGACAGCAGCAGAAACAACCGCAACAGTACAAGAAAACAGCAGCAGCAGATGAGCAGCAGCGATGCAACACTGAGGCACAAATCAGTGTAGAAGAAGAAGGAGAAAAGAAGAAAAGATCTGACGCAATAGATAGCAGCAGCACGAAACAACGACAACAATTGACAACAACAAACCGTAGCCGAAAAGAATCGAACAACAACGACAACAAGAAGCACAAATAGAAGGGGAGGAATAAGAAGAAAAGGGAACGAAAAACAGCAGCATTTAACTTGACAACAGGAGGTCATGTGGACAGAGGAATAGCAGAAACAAAACGAGAAGGAGATGGGAAAACAAGGAGAGGATCATACGTACCATAGCAACCAACTGCAGTCTCCAGCGACAAAAACAATAGCAGAGGCAGCAACAGCGTACAGTAGGAGAAGGATGAAAATGGCAGAGAAACAAGATGCAACAGCAGCGGCAAAGAACACAGCAGCAGCAGGAAGCAACAGCAGCAGTACGCAGCAGCAGCAGCGAAGAAATGGAAGAGAACGAAAAGATGAAGCAACAATTCAACAGCAACGAGCAGCAGCACAAATGAAGAAGAGAAGAGGAAGATGAAAAAGAATAAAATGGAGAAGAAGAAAAGGAACGAAGAAGTGGAAACAAGAGGAAAAAGGGGAAGGAAACGTAAATTAAAGGGATGAAAGATGAGGAAGTTCAAAGAAGGGAAATTAAAGAGGATGGGGGAAATGGAGCGGTGGCAGTATATGAAGAAAGAAAGGGGGAGTGAACACATATACTGGGAAAGATGAAAAGAATTATGGGGCCACTAAAATAAAATAAGAAAACGGATTAGTTAAATGAATCGGTTAGAGAAACGAAATAAATGAATCTCGTAACGATAAGTTGACTGACCCACGAATCGGATTAAAAACGAGTTAGTTAAGTTATTAAATAATTGGCCGACAAACAAAATAAGTAAATAAAGTATTCGAGACGAAAATGAAGTTTTATAGAAATAAATAATTGGACGAAGAAGTAGTAATTTCCGAAAAATAATAAATTTTCGATAAAGTGAATTAAATTGATTTATCGAGGAACGGAAATAAATATTTTGATGAAACTTAAAATAAATGAGCTTCGAGCCAGAAAAATAGAAATTCGAGCTTAAATTTAAGTAAATAAAAAGAATTTAGAATTTAAATCGCCGAAATAGACTTTCGGTATGAATTAAATTAAATGTATAAAATAAATCGAAATAAGAATAAAAATACGTTTTAAAATATAATAAGAGTTTTCGAGTCAAATAGAATTTTAGGAGTTTAAAACAATTAAACGATAAATTCGTTTTATAATAATTTTAAGAATTACGAGTTAAATCGTAAAAATAAAAATACGAACTTAATTTTATTTAAATTTAATTTTTTAAAATCAGGGGTGTTACAATCTTCCCCACTAAAAAGAAGTTTCGTCTTCGAAACTAATAAAACACATTTATTGAATCGAAAACAAGGTTATATCACTTGAACAAAAGGAGAATGCTTAACTCGCATCACAATCTCGGTTTTAAAAATTTTACAACTTCAAACGTGATATGAAATTGAATTCGAAGACAAAATTTATTTCAAGATGAGTCGGGTTCAGTTACCCAAAGTTTAAAATCATTTAAATTAGTAAAATCGTAAGTTAGAATTTATTTAATAAAATAATGACGATAGATAATATTTGTAAACGAACTCGAGGGGAGAGTACCCAAGTATTTTCAAAACAACAGTAAAACGTTTTAATTAAGAAATTCGACAATAAAACAACAACTTAAGACATACGATGTCTTCTTTTTTTTCGAAAATGTTAAACCGTTTTACACAATAATCTTATAAAAATGAAAATATTAGCGATTATGACAGTTTTCGTAAAATTCAAACGCTTGAAAATTGAAATTTGAAACAATTTCGAAATACTATTAAGTCATTTTGAAACAACACCAAACATATGTTATCAACCAAAAAAAAGAAAACAAAAACGAAGTTTTGAAATTTATAACTCAAATGTTAAAATTTCACGATAGCCCAATTTTTTTTTAAAATAGTCAAACCTTTCATAACCACTACAAGAAAGTACGTTCATTCCTACGGACCCGATTCGTAGGAAACATGCCCATTTCCGTCGAAATAAGCACGTTCCTATGGAAAATTCGTAGGAACCATTCCGTCGGTATACTTCGTCGAAAATGAAAAGCTTCCCACGATATTTTTTTTGTAGGAAATAACATTCCTACAGAATGTTCCGTCGGAATAGCTGGTGACGAGTATTTGTTGACAAAAAATTCGTTCCTACGAAACATCGTCGGAAGGGTTTGAATTTCCTACAAAAATTCCGTAGGACAATATCTTTCCGTATGAGGCATTGATTGAGAAAAGAAATATTATTAAATATTTCGAGCTACAGATTTCCGTAGGAAACTTTAGAACTTCCGTAGGATAAAACCTTATTTTAAACATAATTTCACCGTTTTATATCGTCCCTAGTATACAAAAACCATATAAACATCACCAACATACATTAACACTCCACCGCAAAGCGGGAGGCCACAATTCCATAAAACAAATGTGATACGAAAATACAATTCAAATTTGTCATAAAAGAAATAATCTCAGATATCACATTATAATAAAACAAAAAGTATCTCATTCCAAAACTTCTAGCCATCGAAAACTTTCATTAGAGTGTCTAGTTGTGCTTGCATCTTCTGGATTGTTTCATTCATTCTTTTATTCTCCTTCAACACCTTAGCATTCTCCTCTCGCATCTTAGCATTATCCTCTAGCAACCTGAGGTGATATCTGTAGCCGAAGATGTTGTATATGATGGTGCCTTCTTGAACTAATAATAAACCGCACTGCCTATGCCATACTATCGTCCCTTCTAAAATCCACCCACAACTTCGATGAAAAGTTCATCCTCATCAAATTCACCCTCTTCCACAATCGCTTGTGCTTTTTGAGACTTAAATATTTTCTGAAAAAAACATGATATAAAGAATTGTAAAAAAAACTTTAAAACAAAACAATCACATGTTGATGCTTATATCCTTAACAAACTTGTGTGTAGGGGTTTCAAAGATGCATTATTATATCATGAAACAACATGCTACTTGAGTTAAAGAATGTTGGAATAATGCAAAAGATTGTTGGAGAGATCAAATTACTAAAAAATGGAATCATGCAAAAGAATGTTTGTATAAAGATGAGGAGAGTATGAGGAAAAAAAAGATGATGGGAAAGGTGTAATTATATAGGCAACCAGGCAAGTGGAGGGAATGTTGTGTGTTTGTTTGGAAATTGAAGGTAGATAATGTAAGGTAATGAAGAACTCTCTCAGGCCTTGTTATCTCCGACATCATTTTGTTCTCAAGAAGAGATAAATCAAGTTGTAGCTTATAATAATCTGCTACTCCAGACTATAAAATAAAAACTTCCAGTAAGATACAAAGAAATAATCAATCTTGCTTTGAAAACCACATGTGGAAGTGCATGAAGGTTATTACCTCACCAGAAGCATCAAGTGACGCATAAGGTACCATCCAGGTATTCTGTTTTCCGGTGACAATGAGGTGGGAAAATCACGGGCAGCCACCAAGTACGGATATAACAGCAATTGCCCATGTTGGTACAATCAGACAGAACCTTGTATTGACAGTCAGGTTAGCACATTGAAATAATGACAAAACCATCATAATTCATAAACCTAGTACTACATTGTTTATATTTTTAAAAAAAAATACTGTATACTTTAAGCTATACCTCCTCAAATAAAGTAGACTTGCCCCATTCTTGGTGGTCTAGAGTATAAAGATGATGAGTTGACTCAATCTGAATGTGCTAACAAGAAGAGCTGGCTTACCGGGGACCATATCTCTTAAAGCATTCATTTCCATCTGGCGATGCAAAATATATATGAAAATTAGAATTTATTGTTACAAAAACTGCTAGAAAAAGTAAGTGGAAACAGCCAAGAAGACATGTTTGACAGGAAGTTACCTGTTAATGAATCATAATAATGAAAATAGCACAATCATCCTTGCCACGACAACCTGATCTTTCACTCATTTTCGAAGAGCAAATAAACCATTCATAAGCAAACCCAAAAAACATACACTACACATAAATTACAAGCTTAAAGCTAATAACAGAACATATTTGATTCATCTGAATATACTCACCGGATCCAATAAGACGGTGGCTATCACCATCGAGTTTTTTAACAACAGTGAAAATGACAGTTTTTGCTGGCATGTTTAGACCTGTTGCAAATTGCACACATAAGGGAATTAAGCGTGGCCATTAGAGTATATTAAGAAAAACGTCAATATTAAACACATCATAGTCAACGACAAGAGAAGAAATCCCTAATTTATTAAAACAATGTCATTTAGAGCTCTCTCATTGATCCTTAACCATAAACGCTTTTGTGTCAGCACCACAAATATTTAAAGAATGAAGTAATGTGAAGTATAAAATAAATGTAAACAACTTGAACAAAACTTCCCACTATGTCGGAAAATATTTTAATTTAGTTGGCTACGAGTATTTTATTTCATTTATACGCCCCCTCTTTTTTGTTTTCTACTACTGTACACTCGTATTGTGTAGAGCTCTTTAGTCTTTATTTAGGCTTAGGTCTCTTTTGTGGATACATTAAAATATTATTGTAATATATCTACTGAACAACCACTTGTGACAAATAGAGGAACAATACCTATAGATTTAAGATCAACAGCCAGTTATGAAGTCCATGTTGCCTAAAATGCGACACTATTTATATAAATGGCGGAGGGGGTGGACGTAGATTATGTCCTTATTACCCAGGAACTCGCAGTTTTCAATGTATGAGAAATTGCTTGGTGAGCATCATGGCCCGCTGCGATCTCAAAAGTTAGCCCACTCACCACGAATCCATCTCCCAGTATACCTGCACCATAGATGATTCTTATTCAGCATGTTTCAAGTTCTACCAGTTTATACTATCCGTATATAAGAGCAGAACAGAAATGTCTGAGTGAAAATCGCCCATGTTTATTAAGTTCAATGCAGCCTCATATGAACAGACAATCTTCTCGACATAATCCGATTGGAAAAATGAAATCGAGAAAGAAGGCATACATACCAATAGTGGAAGTGTTGTAGGTGGTGATCCCCAAAATGCCAGTATTAAGAGAACCCATATCACAAATTTATCCATTCGTGGTTCATCCCTGAGACTTGGTTTGATTCCTAATCTAACACTATATATGACTACCATCCCTCAATGACCTTGGTGTTTTGTACTCAACTGTCAAACAGATTACAGATGTTGTTGCGCATTATACTCAATGCAACTCTTATTGTTCCAGCCAATGTTGGACCAAACAACCGGCCACCTCTCTTGCTTTGTACCTTGTCCCCCAAGCCACTTATAACCTTCACTCACCGTATACCCTTTGTCAACATTTGCAGCCCATAGTCCATCAATATACCCATCATTAAATCCAGTTTTCACTCTACATATCCTCCTCCAACCCAACTAGAAGCTTGAGATGGTTGATATTGTCCATTATTCACGTCGGTTTCAATACAACAACAGAAATTGAAACAAACACAGCACATAAATCAACATCACAATCGTTCATCCCAGCATTGCACATTGTACATATTGAATTAATAGATAATGATATTTACCTAGTATTCTTCTAGGTAAAGCGGCACATAATCAAAATAAAAAAACACCAAATGCAATCGACATAAAGCTAAAAGAACACCAATTGAAGATAAAAAAGGAAGTCTTAAACAGTTGGCTTTGGCCATCGACATAAAGCTAAAAAACAAATCAAATCGACATCGTTTTCGCATAAAAAACTGATTGAAACTTCACAATTGAGTAGAAATTTCAATATTAATGCAGAAGTAAACAATATACAAAAACTAAATAAAAAATAAAAAATCAAATCGACATCATTCTCGCACAAAAACTGCTTGAAACTTCACAATTGAGTAGAAATTTCAGTATAAACACACATACAGAATGCAATTGAACATAGTACATCGAAAATGAAACGCACTGGAATCAACAATAACAAAGCTAAAACAACAATAAAATCAACCAATCATCATCATTTTCAGAATGAAATCATCAAATCGAATGAAACTCACACCTCGTTGGTAGAGAGCGAAGAGAAGGAGGGCGACCTCGTTGGTGAACTTCGAGAGGATTACGTCGGGAGATCCGGTGGCGTAGAAAGTCGGGTTTAGTGAGGGGAGGAAGGAGGTAACGGTGAGGATTTAGGGTTGGGCGTTGGGGTTTAATAATTGGAGGGTGAGGATATGAAAAGAAATGGGTTACTCCGTATCACTCTAACTGGGTTATAGAAATAACATGTTAATATTCTTATTTCAACTAGTTTTGATCCCGTGCAAATTACGCGATTGTTCCATTAAAATTTGTACAAATTCTTATGTGATACGATATCATAGTATCATTCCTCAATTATTATTTTTGTGGTTATCTACATTAATCGGCCCCTCAAATAATATTAATGTGTTTAAACCTGTGAATTTCACGGTAGGTATTATTATGTCGTTATAAGGTAAAAATAATGTCAAAATATATGAACTGTACCAATAATTTGTATCGCACAAATGCGTTTATAAGTAGTTGCATAATTTTAAAGTAATCGAATAAGTTATTATTATCTACCAAATAATATGAAATTATATGAAGGGAACCTTCTTGTTAATATATAGCCGTGTTTCATGTACACCGTACCTGTCAATAACTACGTTGTACTAATTAATGAATGAATTCATTCAAGATCTCGATAATTGCAGGATTTCGAAATTTGATTCAAAAACTCGCTTACGTATATAAAAACACTAATTCATTTAAGCGTAATAGAAAAATTTATCATACAACATGGTAACTTAAAACAAATTACCAAAAGTACATGACAACTCAATTTATTGTACTCTATAATTCTGTATCGGGAAAGTGATAAACTAATATTGTTGAATAAATCAATTTCATTTTCCTGAAATGAGATTTATAGTTGAAAGTTTCGTTTTAATTTCTTTTAAATACAAAGCAAGTTTTAACAACTATAAACAAATTGAACCTAAAATGATTTTACAAAATACCCAAATCAAATACTCTGTGTATAAACCTAAACTGATTATATGGAGTTTACTGTTGCACTCTTAAAAGTCATACTTCGTGTACACTTCGTATTCATAATACTCCATAATATATTCAATACTTTGTAAAATACTTTATGTTGGTGAAATTAGTATATTAAAAGTGCTAAAGACCCAATCTAAATAGCCCAAACCGGTAGCATACGGGACCAAAGCGTGATGTTGGCTTGGTCCCGAGTCCTCGATGTCTCGTCCCGACTTATCCTAGTGAAATTAGGTGCCTTGATTCATCGTATACCGACTCCGACTAGGGAGTCGTCAGTGTAAGATTAATGTTTTGAACCATATTAATATAACTATATAAGAAACCTATTTTTCTTTTTAACCAGTTTTTTAACTCAAAGAAACGAGTTAAGAAATCCAACTGATCTCTTATTAGTGGTCTCTTTTCCATCTTTTGTAGTTATGGATGAATTAAAATTGGACACAACTCATTGTATTGGAAAAAGTATAGAGCATTTCTCATGATTGACTGTACCTTACTCGAATAATTGCTAGCCGTAAGCGGTTGGAGATGGACAAGAAAGAAAAAAATGAAAAAAAAAATACATATAGCTATAACAAACATTAATAATAAAACTATGAACGCTATAATGACGTGAATAACAAGGGGAAAAATAAATAGATATAACTAATAAAGTTACAATTTACATAAATTCTAGAGAAAATAAATTAAGTTATAATCACGTGAATACAATACTTTGTAATTAAGAACATCGTACGGGGTGATATGAAATAACAAAGTTAAAAAGTAGGGGGTTAAACATACCGTGTATCACGTAGAAGAAGTAAATAAAGTTCAAAAGTACGGAGTAAACATTACGGAGTACCATGTTGTCGAAGTAAAAGAAAAATACGGAGTAAGCGACTCCATATTATCATGTAATAAGAGGCAATATAACTTGACAAATTGGGAAAATTCTACTCAGTGGTATACCTAACGACAAAACAATTTTATGAGGGATTTTATTGTGGGTTTCTGGTTTGATCATTTCGGGTTCGGTGAAATACGGGGCGAGTATACTTTGGATAAAATATGTTGTTGAGTGTACGTATAAAAAGAATAATCGTATATGAGCGATAAAGTATTTTTCATTTATGCATTGACATTAGTTAAAACAATTCATGAAACTAATTTTTTTGGACCTACGAAATTTCCTACGGAATATTTCGTAGCCCAACACGTTTCCCACCACATTCCGTAGGAGTGCTTTAAAGGAGCGACAGATTAAAATTTCGTAGGAAATATCTGTAGGAACTATAAATTTCCGACGCTTTTCAAGATCCGTAGGAATTTTTCCGTTGGAATTACCACTAATTCTAGTAGTGAACATAGGTTCGGGAAAATGATAAATGGATAAATAAAGTCAAGGTCAACGAAAAATCGAAACAAAAGTTTTCAAACCCGATAAAGAAATCGAAGGTATTGGCCGAAGAAGAAGTAGCAGGATTTAAGAAAAGCTAAGGGGAGGAACAAAATTGATAGTCAAATAGAGCTCTCAAGGATAAGAGAATAAATTAACCATCTCGAGATTCCCGGTACGATTCCCACAACACGGGTTCCTAATTTCCATCAAATAACGTTAAGTCCAACATTAGGCACTAGGTGGCACTACTCGGTTAACCTCAAAAATGTCTTACGTGACTATACAATCGTTCAAACGACACGATACAAATCCTCAAATGCTTTGGAATCTAAACTCATTTATTAAGATTCCAACGATTATCAACATATCCAAACTTGTAACAATAAAGCTCCTATATATTCAAAGCTCAAAATGTTTGAACTCGAGGTATACTCCAAAATACCTCAAGTAAGAAAAACTAACAAGATCCACCAATTTAACAATGTTCGGGCACAAAAATCCTCAAAAATGATAACCAATATACTTATAATGTCACAAGTACAAGAGTTAGGAACGTATAAAAAATCCTCAAACATGCTCAAATCTATAGGTAATAGCGAACACTCACATCTTCAAATATGTCATTCGACTATTATTTCTAGGAGTCCATCAAATTTCAAATCACCACGGTCCAACCACAATATATTTAATAACTCAACGAAGGCACAATCTCGCTGGTCAAAGAGTTCTAACCTGAAAGTCCCAATAAAATGATCAGTATTATAGTATTTCTCAAACAACACAATAAGCCCAAATTATGATTGTGCATGATATTTCTCTTCTTCAAAGTTAAGGATAATTCATCCAAGTTAGATCGCTCAACTCCAAAGTTCATAGGTTACAACCTTACACAACAACGATCTAATCCTCAAGAAACAAGGGCAATCTATGTCAGCCAAAATTACTAACGACAATAATGAAAACCTTTAGTGGTACCACAACACTCAAGCAAACACTTTAAACAATACTCTAGGATCCCAAATATTCGCGATGCATCCATCAAATAAGCATTAGGTAAAAATCTCCAAAGTAATATTATCAGTTATACTTAGTTCGGTTCTAGGTTAGGTACTAGGTATCCATCAAATATGACATACTGTTACAACTACAAAATATATTCAACTCTACGTACTCCAAAATACTCAAAGTAACCTATAACCCAAGGTTAATAATTAAGGCGCGAACCAAATTCCAATAATAATGAACTAATACTATTCAAATCGAACCTCAAAACTTACTAGACTAGATTAAATGGGTATAACTCACAATCCCCAAACCATAGGTAACAAGGAGTTAACTAAACCTCAAATATTTGTAACTATTCACGGGGTTCACTGAGACGGAATTCGGTCAAACCAAAGAATCTCAAGAGGAAGATGGTAGAATAGGAGAATTAATCGAAGATTTATCTCAAGAATGAAGACGAGAATATAAAAGAGAAGAACAAGAAAAAGTAGAGGAAGGAAGAAAAGAGTCAAAGATCCTATATAACTAAGATTTAAAACGAGAGAAGAATCTTCGGACCTCTAAGGTTCCACAAAGGAACTCACGGTAACTCCATCTTCTCGAAGAGATACGAGCATACTATTATTGTATTGCATCGTCTGGATCCAAAGTGATATCACAACTAAGTCTGTTGCACCGTCACAGAACTGGAATCTACTCTTGATCATCTAACCTGTAGCTTGAGCAAACTAAATTTGAGCTGAAAGGTCACCTTCGACATATTTCTTGGAGCACCAAGTTGTCCACTCGAGTCGGCAGGCGTAGAGAGTTCTAAGCAGGTCTTGTCCCGATCTGGAGCAACATATCAGCCTCTTGTTTATTCATCTTTTTCCAGACAAAAGCAACAAATATTCAATGCTAATCATTGAGTTACAAGAACATATAAACCTAACAGTTAGTCCTTATTTTGGTTTCTACCCGTCTCTCACTAATATATTTTTTTTATTGTTCAAATCATTTACTGGTATTTTTCCTAAAATCAGGTGTAAGCGTCGGGAGCAACAATGCTCTGATACCAACTGTAATCCCCTAGAAAATCTAACGCAATACAGTGGCGGAAACACTGTAGAGTAGGGATTAAAACACACTGACAAACTATATCTTATTAAAAGAAATGGTAAGTCAATACAGATGCCTCTTTTTACAAAAGGGGCTAAAAGTAAAATCTCCAAACGGGTTTATACAAATCCATAAATTACAAGAATGAAGAAAGAGTAGGATCCACGCTACTCGCTAGCTCACACCTAAAACCCATCAGCAAATACCTGTCATGTTAAAAACATAACAGCCACGTCAGTGGGGAGTAACTCGGACGTTCTCCCAGCCATATTATATCATATGGAAAAATAATAGTATTATTATATCAAAATATTTAAAATGGAAAACATTAAAACTATATAATAAAAATAAGTTTTCAGTGAAACTTAAAGCATTTGCAAACCTGCAAGTCAATATCAATCGGTAATAATAATAATATTCAAAAATGGCGTTATGGAAATCAATCAGTGCAACGGAATAGATTTTCACTAGGATAATACTCAAACTAGCTTCGAGAACTTAGTCAAAACAAATTAGACTTCGGTCTCTAACTAGGCAATTCAACTATAACAGGACTGCGTGCAGCGAGGTCCTGGCTTAAGTAATGTACACCCCTCCTGGACACCAACCGTAATCCAGTTCAACCTGACGGCGACTTAGACGATGCGATATCTAAGTTTAAGGTCAAAATATACACACTCCTGAAGACAAACCATGTTCAGTTCAACGACCAATGCGTCTCAACATAGACACACCAGGTTTATTGTTGATGGCAAAACGTATACCCTAGACTGTATTACTCTACCCATACACTTGTTCTCATTCAATAACTCCAAAACAGCCATTATCGATATTCAAAAGTAAATATAATCAATATAACTGATATGGATAAAAGGAATAACCATTTTATATTAAAAGGGAAACTTTCTATAAATAGAAACTTACTAATTTTTTAAACTTCCATAAAATAGAAATAGTCTTATAGAAAATACGTAAGTTATTAAAATTAGTGAAATGTATAGAAATATCATTTATAACGAAATTAGCGTTTTATTATTATCGTCGTTATCGTAACTTTAATATATTTCTAAATTTGTTACCCAAAATACAAATAAAGTATAATAAGTCAATATTTAGTATTTTTATAAATAATTAGAAAATCGAGTTAAACTATAAATGTTTAAAAAAAATGTTTTAAGAAAGTCGATATCAAAATTAATTGAGTCGACGAGTTTTATAAATTAAACGAGATTTTATAAAGCTTTCAAATTGGTTTTATTAGGAAATAGATTTTATCAATAAATAATATTGCTTTTACTAAAAATAATCAATCGTAGACAAATGAGAAATTATTAGGGAAAATAGTCTCGACTAAAATGTATTTAAAACAAAATCGACTACTTTCTCATTTGTTAATATAAGTCGTAAAACGAAATGAATTTATTGAACAAGTATACAAATTTCGGTTAAAATATAAAAATATAATTTTGAGTTAAAATTATAGATTAACGAAATACGACGAAAATATGAAATCGATATTATTTAGTTACTAGTGTCACGATAACCAACAAAATATTACAACGATCGTAAATAGTTAGATCACAAAAGATTTATAAAACGATATCGAAAATTTGTAAAATATTTATAAGGCATACGATTTAAAATTAATAATATAATTAGCAATAATAAATAGCTAAAAATAGAAAACCGAAGTTAAAATATTTACTACATACTACTACTCAAACATACGATATAAAATAGAGTAACGTCCTAAAGTTACCTTAAGTCGACATCCGAAACGAACTCGTACTTGTCCTTCTTGATCAACCCAGGCTCCAAATCGATAGTAATGTATGTCTTTATGCTCCAACGGAAATCGAGATAGAAGAAAAAGAAACAAAGAAATCGGAATAAGAAATGTAGGAACGAAAGACGAGAACGATAGAATAGAAGGACGGAAAGTAAGGCTCGTGAATCAGGAAAACAAGGAATATGAAGAGCGGAGAAACGACATCTCAATGTGGCTGCTAACAACCCAATTACGACGCAAGAGCAACAAAACAGACAGCAAGAACACAAAGAACGAGAAGAAGACAGAAAAATGTAAGGACAACATCGATAACACGAACAGCGAACAGCAACAATAATCAATGGAAAACGTGAAGAAGAATAGGAATAGAAACTGGCGCAAAACAATAGAAGGACAGCAGCAGAAACAACCGCAACAGTACAAGAAAACAGTAGCAGCAGATGAGCAGCAGCGATGCAACACTGAGGCACAAATCAGTGTAGAAGAGGAAGGAGAAAAGAAGAAAAGATCAGACGCAATAGATAGCAGCAGCACGAAACAACGACAACAATTGACAACAGCAAACCGCAGCCGAAAAGAATCGAACAACAACGACAACAAGAAGCACAAATAGAAGTGGAGGAATAAGAAGAAAAGGGAATGAAAAACAGCGGCATTTAACTTGACAATAGGAGGTCATGTGGACAGAGGAATAGCAGAAACAAAACGAGAAGGAGATGGGAAAAAAAGTAGAGGATCATACGTACCATAGCAACCAACTGCAGTCTCCAGCGACAAAAACAATAGCAGAGGCAGCAGCAGCGTACAGTAGGAGAAGGACAAAAATCTCAGAGAAACAAGATGCAACAGCAGCGGCAAAGAACACAGCAGCAGCAGGAAGCAACAGCAGCAGTAGGAAGCAACAACAGCAACAGCGAAGAAATGGAAGAGAACGAAAAGATGAAGCAACAATTCAACAGCAACGAGCAGCAGCACAAATGAAGAAGAGAAGAGGAAGATGAAAAAGAAGAAAATGGAGAAGAAGAAAAGGAACGAAGAAGTGGAAACAGGAGGAAAAAGGGGAAGGAAACGTAAATTAAAGGGATGAAAGATGAGGAAGTTCAAAGAAGGGAAATTAAAGAGGATGGGGGAAATGGAGCGGTGGCAGTATATGAAGAAAGAAAGGGGGAGTGAACACATATACTGGGAAAGATGAAAAGAATTATGGGGCCACTAAAATAAAATAAGAAAACGGATTTGTTAAATGAATCGGTTAGAGAAACGAAATAAATGAATCTCGTAACGTTAAGTTGACTGACCCACGAAACAGATTAAAAACAAGTTAGTTAAGTTATTAAATAATTGGCCGACAAACAAAATAAGTAAATAAAGTATTCGAGACGAAAATGAAGTTTTATAGAAATAAATAATTGGAAGAAGAAATAGTAATTTCCGAAAAATAATAAATTTTCGATAAAGTGAATTAAATTGATTTATCGAGGAACGGAAATAAATATTTTGATGAAACTTAAAATAAATGAGCTTCGAGCCGGAAAAATAGAAATTCGAGCTTAAATTTAAGTAAATAAAAAGAATTTAGAATTTAAATCGCCGAAATAGACTTTCGGTATGAATTAAATTATATGTATAAAATAAATCGAAATAAGAATAAAAATACGTTTTAAAATATAATAAGAGTTTTCGAGTCAAATAGAATTTTAGGAGTTTAAAACAATTAAACGATAAATTCGTTTTATAATAATTTTAAGAATTACGAGTTAAATCGTAAAAATAAAAATACGAACTTAATTTTATTTAAATTTAATTTTTTAAAATCAGAGGTGTTATTTTTATTCTTATTTTGATTTATTTTATACATTTAATTTAATTCATACCGAAAGTCTATTTCGGCGATTTAAATTCTAAATTCTTTTTATAATAATTTTAAGAATTACGAGTTAAATCGTAAAAATAAAAATACGAACTTAATTTTATTTAAATTTAATTTTATAAAATCAGGGGTGTTACAATATTCGGGATCATAGAGTACTGTTTAAAGTGTTGGTCGAGGTGTTGTGGTACCATTGAAGGTTTTCAGTGATGTTAGAAATTTAGGTTGACATAGATTACCGGTGTTTCTTGAGGATTTGATCGTTGATCGTTGTTTAAGGTTGTAACCTATGAACTTTGGAGTTGACGGATCTAACTGGGATAAATTGTTGATAACCTTGAAGAAGAAAATATATTGCACAATTAAAGGTTGGGATTGATCGTGTTGTTTTTGAGGAATACTTAATGCGAATCATCTTGATGAATTTTTTATTTTTTTTAGTTCAAAACTCTTTGACCAACGAGATTGTGGTTTCGTTGAGTTAATAAATATTTTTGGTGGTTTCGCTGATACGATATGAAATGTGATGGATATTTTCAGAAACCTTAGTCGAATGACGTGTTTGAAGATATGAGTGTTTGCGTCATTACCTATAGGTTTGAGCGTGTCTGAGGATTTATTGTACCTTTCCCAACTTCTGTACTTGTGGCATTATAAATATGTTGGTGATCATTTTGAGAATTTTGTGCTCGAACATTGTCATGTTGGTGGATCTGTTAATGTTCCTTACTCGGGAAATTTGGAGTATACCTCGAGTTCAAACCTTACGAGCTTTGGATTTAGAAACCTTATCGATTGCGAGTTTAGGTGTGTTTTGATGACCGTTGGAATTTTAATTGACGAGATTAGATTCTAAAACAATTGTGGATTAGTATTGTGTCGATTGAACGATTGGGTAATCATGTAAGACATTTGTGGAGATTGTGACTGAGTAGTAACACCTAGCGCCTAATATTGAACTTATCGTATTTAATGGAAATTATTTAATGGCAATTAGAAACCCGTGTTGTGGAAGTCGTACCGGGAATCTCGAGATGGTTAACTTCTTCGGTATTTCCTTGAGAGCTCTGTTTGACTCTCTATTTCGTTCCTCCCCTTAGCTCTTCTTAATTTCTGCTACTTCTTCTTCGGCCAATACCTTCGACTTCTTTATCGGGTTTGAAAATTTCTGTTTCGATTTGTCGTTGACTCTGACTCTATTTATCCGTTTACCATTTTTCCGAACCTATGTTATGAAAAGTTTGACTATTTTAAAATTTTAGGCTTTCGTTAAATTTAAACATTTGAGTTACAAATTTCAAAACATTGTTTTCGTTTTTGGTTGATAATATATATGTAGTCCTGTTTCAAAATGCCTTATAATTTATTTAAGTATTTCGAAATTGTCTAAAATTTTAATTTTGATCTTCAACTCATCGAGATTTTATGAAAACTTTCATAATTGCTAATATTTTGATTTCTAGAAGATTATTATGTGAAACGGTTTAACATTTTCGAAAAACTTGATATGTCTAAATTTTTATTTTATCATCGATAAACTTTTAATCTGTTATTGAAAATGTTTGACGAATGGTTCGATTTTCATTTACTAACTACAAAACTTGATCTCTAAAATTTTTATTTGGTCTTAAACAAAGTATTGTCAAATTTATTAATTAAAATGTTTTACTGTTGTTTGAAAATATTTGGGTACTCTTCCCCTCGAGTTCGTTTACAAATGTTGTTTGTCGTCATTATTTTATCGAATAATTTTTAACTTTCGATTTTGTTAAATTGAATGATTTTAAACTTCGGGTTTTGAGCCCAACTTATCTTGAAAAATAAATTTGTCTTCGATTTCGATTATGTTTTTATAAGTTTCGAGGACGAAACTTCTTTTAGTGGGGAAGATTGTAACACCCCTGATTTTATAAATTAAATTAATTTAAAATTATATTTGTATTTCTATTTTATTCACGATTTAACTCGTAATTCTTAAAATTATTATAAAACGAATTTATCGTTTAATCGTTTCAAACGCCTAAAATTCTATTTGACTTGGAAACTCTTCTTCTATTTAAACATATTTTTATGTCTGTTTCGATTTATTTTATACATTTAATTTAATTCTTATCGAAAGTCTATTTCGACGACTTAAATTCTAAATTCTTTTTATTTTATATATATTATGCTCGAAGCTCATTTATTTTAAGTTTCCTCAAAATATTTATTTAATTTTTTTTCCTCGAGAAATCAGTTTAATTCTCTTTATCAAAAATTTATTATTTATCGGGAAATACTATTTTATCGTCTAATTATTTATTTCTAGCAGCTTCGTTTTCGTCTGGAATACTTTATTTACTCATTTTATTTGACGTCCCGATTATTTATTAGTTTTATTAACTCGTTTTTAAGTCGATTCGTGGGTCAATCAACTTATCGTTATGGAATTTGTTTAATACGTATTTCTAAACCGATTCATTTAATTTATTCATTCTTTTTCCATTCTTTTTAACGTGCCCCCTTTATGTGTTGGTTTCAATGCATCTCCCTTTGACTTCCCTCATTAACCACCGCTTCATTCTTCTTTTCGTATCCCCTTCTTTTTTTATTACTTCCCACCGCTTCTCTAGCCTGCCTTCCGTGCTTCTTCATCAGCAGTTTCTCGCTTCACAAACACCCTCAATCTCCATCTCCGTCATCCTCTCTCGCTGCTGCTATTCGTCATATGTTCATCTAGTTCGGGTATGGCTTGTCATTTTTCTTCTTCTCCTTCTGTGCGTTGTTTTTGTACTTATTTCTGCTGCTGCATTATGTCCGCTGCTGCTGTCGTTTTGTTGTCCTTGAGGTTGCCGTGTTTGCCTTTCCTTCTCTTCTTCTTATTCTTTTCTTGTTTCCTCTGCGCTGTTGCCTGGTTTTGATGCCTCTGCTGCGTTTTCCGCTGCTGCCGTTTAGTAATGCTGTTTCAAATGCGGTTGTCGTTATTCTAATTTTTCTTGTCCATTTCGTTATCGTGTTTCCTTCGCTGCTGTGCCTGTACGTTTCCTCTTCTACCTTTTCTTTCTTCTTCTTCTTCTTCCTCTTTTCTGCGTTTTGCTGCTGTGTATTTCTGTTGTTGTCCTGTTGTTTCGTGTTGTTCTTCCTTCTCGTTCTTCTTCTTCGCTGTTTTCTATTCTCGATGCCCTTGCTTGCTCTTATTGTCTTGTTGTTGTTCGATCGGCCCCTTCCCTTCATGCTCTTTTCTTTTCTTCTTCGCTGCTGCTACTATTTGATGCTACTGTTGTTCTGTTACTGTTAGTGCTGTCCGCTGTTGTTAGTGCCGTTCGGTTGTCGATAATCTTCTATTTGTCCTGTTTTAATCTCGTGTACCGCTGCTGCTGCTGGGCGCGTGCTGTTGTTCTCCTTCTTCTTCGTTTTCCTACGTTCATTGATCGCTGTACTGTTCTTTGTTTTCTTTCTTCGTTTCCCTTTCTTCCTCTTGTCTTCTTCGTCTGCGCTGCTGCTGTTGTTATTATTGTCCCTGTTTATTGTCGGGCTGCTGCATTTGTGGTTAATCGCTCCTAATATTTGATGGTGCTGCTGTTTAGTGTGACCCTCGGTTGCTGTTCGGTCTGCTTCCTTTCCGTTCCCTGTTTTTCTTCTCTTTTCTTCTTCGTCTGCTTCCGTTTTGTTGTCGTGACATTCTGTTTGTCGTCCTGACCTTTGGTTTCCGTGTTTGCTGCTATTTATTACTTGTTGACGCTGTTGTCGGTACGAGTATTGTTCATTACTTATTGAACTCGATTCGATGTCGAATCGGTCAATCTTTGCTCTCTCCTTGTCGATTTGATTCCTCTCCCTATCGGTTCTACTTGGTCTTGTTTTCCATGTTCCTCCGTCCCTTTTTCAATCTTCTTTAATTCCGACTCTTGGTTCCCTTTTCTCATCGTCGCAATCTCGTTCGTTTCCGCTTTGTCAAGGCCTCGAAGTTTTATTGAAGAGCAAGAGTAGGAGCATGACTTTCAAATTCAAAGGTCAAGCTTGGACTATTATGAAGGACGAGTACATGGTAGTTCCAATATCGACTTAAGGTAACTTTAGGACGTTACTCGATTTTATATCGTATGTTTGAGTAGTAGTATGTAGTAAATATTTTTAACTTCGGTTTTCTAATTTTAGCTATTTATTATTGCTAATTATATTAATTTTAAATCTTATGCCTTATAAATGTTTTACGACTTTGGATATCGTTTTATAAATCGTTAGTAAATTTAATTATTTACGATAGTTATAATATTTTGTTGGTTATCGTGACACTAGTAACTAAATAATATCGATTTTATATTTTCTTCATATTTCGTTAATTTATAATTTTCACTCAAAATCGTATTTTTATATTATAATCGAGATTTTTATACTTGTTCAATAAATTAATTTCGTTTGACGATTTATATTAATAATTAAGAAAATAGTCGATTTTGTTTTAAATACAGTATTAGTCGAGACTATTTTTCCCTAATGATTTCTCATTTGTCTACGACTGATTATTTTTAGTAAAATCAGTATTATTTATTGATAAAATGTATTTGTTAAAAATAATTTGAAATCCTTATAAATCTCCTTTCATTTATATAACTCGTTGACTCAACTAAATTTAATATCATTTTTCTAAAAATATCTCCTCTCTGAAAACTTATAGTTTTAACTCGATTTCCTAAATTATTTATAAAATACTAAATATTGACTTATTATACTTTATTTATATTTTGGGTAACAAATTTAGAAATATATTAAAGTTACGATAACGACGATAATAATAAAACGCTAATTTCGTTAGAAATGATATTTCTATACATTTCACTAATTTTAATAATTTATGTATTTTCAATAAGACTATTTCTATTTTTCGTAAGTTTCTAAAATTAGTAAGTTTCTATTAATAAAAAGTTTCCCTTTTAATATAAAATGGTTATTACTTTTATCCATATCATTTATATTGATTATATTTACTTTTGACTATCGATAATGACTGTTTTGGAGTTATGGAATGAGGACAAGTGTGTGGGTTGAGTAATACAGTCTAGGGTATACGTTTTGCCATCAACTATAAAGCGGGTGTGTCTATGTTGAAACGCATTGGTCGTTGAACTGAGCATGGTTTGTGTTCAGGAATGTGTATATTTTGACCTTAAACTTAGATACCCCGTCGTGTAAGTCGCCGTCGGGTTGAACTGGATTACGGTTGGTGTCCAGGAGGGGTGTACATTACTTAAGCCAGGACCTCGCTGCACACAGTCCTGTTATAGTTGAGTTGCCTAGTTAGAGACGGAAGTCTAATTTGTTTTGACTAAGTTCTCGAAGCTAGTTTGAGTATTATCCTAGTGAAAGTCTATTCCGTTGCACTGATTGATTTCCATAACGCCACTTTTGAATATTATTATTATCGATTGATATTGACTTGCAGGTTTGCAAATGCTTTAAGTTTCGCTGAAAACTTATTTTTATTATATCGTTTTAATGTATTCTCATTTTAATTATTTTGATATAGTAACACTATTATTTTTCCATATGATATAATATGGCTGGGAGAACGTCCGAGTTACTCCCCACTGACGTGGCTGTTATGTTTTTAACATGACAGGTATTTGCTGCTGGGTTTTGGGTGTGAGCTAGCGAGTAGCGTGGATCCTACTCTACCTTCATTCTTGTAAATTTATGGATCTGTATAGACCCGTTTGAAGATTTTACTTTTAGCCATTTTGTAAAAAGAGGCCTTTGTATTGACTTACCATTTCTTTTAATAAGATATAGTTTGTCAGTGTGTTTTAATCCCAACTCTACAGTGTTTCCGCCACTGTATTGCGTTAGAATTTCTAGGGGATTACAGTTGGTAAGAGCATTGTTGCTCCCGACGCTTACACCTGAATTTAGGAAAAACACCAGTAAATGATATGAATATTAAAAGAATATTAGTGAGAGATGGGTAGAAACAAAATAAGGACTTAACTGTTAGGTTTATATGTTTTTGTAACTCAATGACTAGAATTGAATATTTGTTTCTTTTTTCGAGAAGAAGATGAATGAACAAGATGTTGACGTGATGCTGCTTTAGATCGGGACAAGACCTACTTAAAGCTCTTAACGCCTGCTGACTCGAGTGGACGACTTGGTGCTACAAGAAAGATGTCGTTGGTGACTTTTCAGCTCCGATTTAGTTTGCTCCAGCTACAGGCCAGACGATCAAGAGTAGATTCTTGTTCCATGATGTTGCAGTACATCCAGATCGAGCAACCCAAACTCCCGTGCTCGTTCCTCTGCAAGAAGATGAAGTAATCCATTTAGTTCCCTCGTGAACTCTGGAGGCCCGAAGATTCTCCTCTGGTTCAAGAGCTTAGTATTATAGGATCATGTATTCCTTCCTTCCTTCCTCTACTTCTTCCAATTCTTGTCTTCTATATTCTCATCTTCTTTCGTTTGATGAATTCTTATTCTATTCTTCTATTCTACCATCTTTCTCTTGAGATTCTTTGGTTAGACCGGTTTCTGTCTTACTGAACACCGTGTTATAGATATTTGAGGTTTAGTAAACCCTAGTTACCTGATTTGAGGATTGTGAGTCTACCCTATCTTCTAAGCAAGTGAGAAATTCTGGAGGGTTAATTTGAATAGCAAGATGTTGCTTGATGGAATTAGGATGATACCTTAGACTCTGAACCTTGGGTTATAGGATACTTTAATTATTTTGGAGTACTTAGAGTTGAATATATGATGGAGTAGTAAGAGTATGTCACTTTTGATGGATACCTAGTACCTAACCTAGAACCGAACTAAGTGTAACTGATAATACTACTTTGGGATTCTTACCTAATGCTTATTGGATGGATGCATCGCGAATATTTGTAATCCCCTAGAAAATCTAACGCAATACAGTGGCGGAAACACTGTAGAGTTGGGATTAAAACACACTGACAAACTATATCTTATTAAAAGAAATGGTAAGTCAATACAGATGCCTCTTTTTAAAAAAGGGGCTAAAAGTAAAATCTCCAAACGGGTTTATACAAATCCATAAATTACAAGAATGAAGAAAGAGTAGGATCCACGCTACTCGCTAGCTCACACCCAAAACCCAACAGCAAATACCTGTCATGTTAAAAACATAACAGCCACGTCAGTGGGGAGTAACTCGGACGTTCTCCCAGCCATATTATATCATATGGAAAAATAATAGTATTATTATATCAAAATATTTAAAATGGAAAACATTAAAACGATATAATAAAAATAAGTTTTCAGCGAAACTTAAAGCATTTGCAAACCTGCAAGTCAATATCAATCGGTAATAATAATAATATTCAAAAATGGCGTTATGGAAATCAATCAGTGCAACGGAATAGACTTTCACTAGGATAATACTCAAACTAGTTTCGAGAACTTATTCAAAACAAATTAGACTTCGGTCTCTAACTAGGCAACTCAACTATAACAGGACTGTGTGCAGCGAGGTCCTGGCTTAAGTAATGTACACCCCTCCTGGACACCAACCGTAATCCAGTTCAACCCGACGGCGACTTACACGATGCGATATCTAAGTTTAAGGTCAAAATGTACACACTCCTGAACACAAACCATGCTCAGTTCAACGACCAATGCGTCACAACATAGACGCACCAGCTTTATAGTTGATGGCAAAACGTATATCCTAGACTGTATTACTCTACCCATACACTTGTTCTCATTCAATAACTCCAAAACAGCCATTATCGATATTCAAAAGTAAATATAATCAATATAACTGATATGGATAAAAGGAATAACCATTTTATATTTGTAATATCTCGTCCTGGTTATCCACATTATGTTAGTTTGGCGATTGAGCGATTGGTCAGTGATTAGTTAGTCGGTCAGGTTGGTATAGTTAGTCGTTCTGTAGTAGGAGGTGAACTTCGGGACGAAGTTCCTTATAAGGAGGGTAGATTGTAATACCCGTGATTCATAATAAGTCATACCGTAAGTCAAGTTGAGTCGAGACGGTAAAGTCAGTCTAGCGTTAAGTCAAACCCGTATAAGTAACCGAGCACACAAGTTAACCCGAGATGTATTGGGCCCTGACCAACAAGTCGTATTATAACCCACACACTACATTACTAAGCCTAGTAGCTTAGCCTACATCCCTAATTAATATATTAAAACCTATCCTAAACCTACGCCCCTTTTTAATTAAACACTAGCAGCCATTCACAACACACATAACTCAAGCATCCCACGTTCAACCGTACGTAGCAAAGCGAAGGAGAAGGAGGACCTTCGGAGTCGGATCGAACAATCGGTAGGCTAGACTTCAACCATACGTACACACAACCCTAGGTATGTCACACCACCATTTCTGTTTTATTAGCATTATTAGTAAACTTTTAACGTCAAATTAACGATGGTCGAAATGGTATTGTCGGGTTATCGTTAGTGTAGTTCGTTGCGGTCAGACTGTCGTCGTTATTATAATATGTGTTGTGCCACTGTTGTCGGTATATTGCGGCTGTGATGGGTTAGTGTCGTTATTGTTATTCATGGTTGCTGGACTTGCGTATTGTTGATGTCCTCGGTACGCCGTTGTCATCGTCGGATTATAGTTGCGATCGGTACGTGATCACCATTACCGGTGATGTATTGTTGCTATGTCGACATATTACTGTTGTTGGCTATAATTGGGTGTTGGCCGTTTGAGGCCATTGTCGTTGAGGTCAGTGTTATTCGGTTAGGTTGATTGTTAGGTGTCGGTTTAGGTTAATTTTGTATTTATGTGTATAGGCTGATAATTATGTATATGGTGGGGCTGGTAATAGAGTACAATAATACTTACTTTAGTTTTAATTGAAGTATAATGATATCAATTTCACTTTATATATTAAATACGTTAGGATCGATATTAATTAAAGTACCTAATATTTTATTAGGAGTGAATTTCGTAGAGTTCCCGTGGTGAACTGTTCTACCGGCCCTGTGGTGAATGCTGATTAGGTAAGGTTTAACCTTACAGATGTATTATTGTGTTGAATGATAGAATATGTTGAGCATGAATGATATGAATGACATTATGATAGCCTGTATCCATTATGATGATATTATGGTGAGACATTGTGATGAATTGAGATGTGAGATTTTAATACAGAGTATGATATGAGGCTACGGCCGCGTTGGTGTCTGCGGACCCACGCATGGAATGTGAAGGTTACCTAGAAAAGTAACCTAGGTTCGGTTGATCTCGAACCTGCCTGGTTATTCGCCTCCTTTGGGTCGGCCTTAGGAGGGATGTGCACATTAATGAATACGGGACCCCTGTTAGTATTGTGGTTTCTATGTGGAAACTGAGTTTGGAGAATTGAGATTGAGATCATGAGATTTTGATTACGATATCGTTGTATTATCGTGATTGTGTATTGGTGTTAGATTTGTCTATCGCATACTCAACTGTTTAATTAACGAGCTGTATGATTATTCCTTACTCAGCTTTGCTGACTTTGTTTTCCTTGTCTAAATTGTACCCTATTTTATCGGGGGCCTGTGATGATCCAATTGGTATTTCCTACCTTTTGGGGAGCAGCTAATCGTGCAGGTTAGATTGTGGTGTGGTGACATTTCGGATGCATGAGCGGGATGGGTTGAGCGACGACACACTATACTTAGACGATTGATTAATATTATATATCGTTGCGACGTAATACTCTGATTCTAGTTTGGATTATTCCTTTTGACTTTTGGGACTTCTTTTGTAACTTGGAACAATTTGACTTGAGTTTTAAATTTCAGTATCTGGTTGGATTGATTGTGTTGGGACTACTACCTCGGGTCACACCGAGATGGTAACACCTTTATTTACTCGGGAATGCCTTTGGTAAGGCTCTTGTGTAAATGGGGGTGTTACAAAGTGGTATCAGAGCGATCGATCTTGAACCTGTAATAAATGAACATAGAAATTAAAATGAACCCCGGTGATAGACCATTGGGAGCCCACTTAAAATCTCTGGTTGAGGAGACGTCCTTATACCAACCCCCGGCCCTTTTGGTTTTGACCCGGTAACTCGTTGTGAGATCGAGAGAGGGTAGAATATACAGGATGGGTTCGTTGTGATGATATGAATTTTATTTTGAATTGCATGATGTTTTGAATTGAGTGGCCATTTAAGATGTGTTTCAGGGGTAAACGTTATTGTTATTATGTATTGTTATGATGTATGAGCATCAGGGCTCATGTGTATGTTGTTGTTTTGAAGTAACCATGTCAAAGGACGCAGCTACCGGTTCTACCCCCAGGCACTCCGAGTGCCGAGGAAATGACGCGCTTAAAGGCAACCAACGATGCACTTTTGGAAGCTCTGAGAAACATCAACGCCCCAAAACCACCGGCGACAGACGCGACCACCATCAGCGCTGCGATAGCACGCCTTCGTCCTAGTATATATGACGGAACTGGTGGACCGTCCCAGCTAGAGAACTGGGTGAGGGAAATGAATAAGGTGTTCCAGACCGTAAAGTGTCCGGAGCATTTGGAGCTGAATCAAGCTGCATTCTATTTGAGTGGCAAGGCCGATTTATGGTGGCACCTTAACTATGACAAGCTTATTGCAGAGCATGAGGAAGGGGATTATGGGGAGTATGCCTTTGGATGGAAGAGTCTCAGAGAAGCGCTGAGGACGGAGTTCTTTCCAGAACATACCCGTAGTGCAAAAAGGGCTGAATTTGATCGTTTCACCATGGCTGAGGACATGACTGTCGAAGACTATTACGAAAAATTCATGGAGTTGGCCACATATTCTGCCGAGCTCAATCTGAGTTCTGAACTTATGGCTTCCCGCTTCGAGAGAGGTTTGTCTGTTAGGATCCTCGAGAAGCTACCCATGGGGAATAATGCTGATGTGAAAGAGGTATACCTGAGAGCCGGGCACGCCGAGCGAATAGCTGATCGCATTAAGGAGTTGAATGGTCAGAAGGGTGAAAAGAGAAAAGCCGAAACAGATGGTGGTATGCAGGGGGATACGAAAAGAGGGGGAAATAACCGATCCCAGGGGCAAAGAACCCAATATTCAGAAGGAAACGGTTATGAGAGTGGTGATTACAACACTAAGAGGAGAGATGCAAGGAGCTATAACTGTAGATCATGTAAAAGGAACCACCCAGGGAGGGACTATGCAGGAGAACTGGTTACCTGCTATAACTGTGGTAAGCTGGGACACCGTGCCTATGAGTGCTACCAGCCGAGGCAACAACCGAGTCAGAGTCAAGGGAGTTATACCCCTCATTCGGGTACCAACAACATAACTCTGGGGAATGGGCAGCAAGGGAGCTGGAATCGCCAATCAAACTATAACCCGAGAACAAGTAGTGTGAACCAACCTACCGAAACACCGGCAACTGCTCCATCCACCAGTGGTACACAGGGAGGAAACAAGACGAATGGGAAACTATATGCCATGAGGAAACAAACTGCTGAGGAGGAAGGACCTGTTGTCACAGGTATTTTCTAGTTAAATCTGCCGCTTCTTCTGCATTGTTTGAGTTAGGGAAACCATTCTCTCGTACCTGGTAGCCATGTGTCATCCTTGGGGGTTAAAGTCGTTGGATAATATTGTGAACGATATTGTGCCCCGTTAGGAGTGTCAGTTAGACGTACTTGAGTCCCTCTTGGTCTGTCTTTAGTAAATAGGGAGTTAGACTTATTTACCTGTAGACTTCACAGAATAAACGTTAGATGATTTTGTTGTAATCTTGGAGACAAACTAGTTGGGTAAGTATAAGGCTCGAGTTGAATGTCGCTTGAAGAATGTTTCGCTTTTAGGACCAAGAAAGCTCGGGCGTGCTACAGAGAGTTTAGAGTAAAACCCATAAGGGAGTTGACATCATGTCACACCCTGTGTTCTGACTCATGCTTTAAATTACTAAGTAGTATTACCTTATTTCATGTTTTACCGATCCATATGCATGATTAGAATTGGTGTTATGTGAACAATAGACCTAATAGAGAATATGATAGATCGGTTTAGAGTGTGAGAGTCAATGGGTTAGGTGGTTACGTTAATGTTGGTGCCCTGAACTTCGGGACGAAGTTCCTTATATGGAGGGTAGATTGTAATATCTCGTCCTGGTTATCCACATTATGTTAGTTTGGCGATTGAGCGATCGGTCAGTGATTAGTTAGTCGGTCAGGTTGGTATAGTTAGTCGTTCTGTAGTAGGAGGTGAACTTCGGGACGAAGTTCCTTATAAGGAGGGTAGATTGTAATACCCGTGATTCATAATAAGTCATACCGTAAGTCAAGTTGAGTCGAGACGGTAAAGTCAGTCTGGCGTTAAGTCAAACCCGTATAAGTAACCGAGCACACAAGTTAACCCGAGATGTATTGGGCCCTGACCAACAAGTCGTATTATAACCCACACACTACATTACTAAGCCTAGTAGCTTAGCCTACATCCCTAATTAATATATTAAAACCTATCCTAAACCTACGCCCCTTTTTAATTAAACACTAGCAGCCATTCACAACACACATAACTCAAGCATCCCACGTTCAACCGTACGTAGCAAAGCGAAGGAGAAGGAGGACCTTCGGAGTCGGATCGAACAATCGGTAGGCTAGACTTCAACCATACTTACACGCAACCCTAGGTATGTCACACCACCATTTCTGTTTTATTAGCATTATTAGTAAACTTTTAACGTCAAATTAACGATGGTCGAAATGGTATTGTCGGGTTATTGTTAGTGTAGTTCGTTGCGGTCAGACTGTTGTCGTTATTATAATATGTGTTGTGCCACTGTTGTCGGTATATTGCGGCTGTGATGGGTTAGTGTCGTTATTGTTATTCATGGTTGCTGGACTTGCGTATTGTTGATGTCCTCGGTACGCCGTTGTCATCGTCGGATTATAGTTGCGATCGGTACGTGATCACCATTACCGGTGATGTATTGTTGCTATGTCGACATATTACTGTTGTTGGCTATAATTGGGTGTTGGCCGTTTGAGGCCATTGTCGTTGAGGTCAGTGTTATTCGGTTAGGTAGATTGTTAGGTGTCGGTTTAGGTTAATTTTGTATTTATGTGTATAGGCTGATAATTATGTATATGGTGGGGCTGATAATAGAGTACAATAATACTTACTTTAGTTTTAATTGAAGTATAATGATATCAATTTCACTTTATATATTAAATACGTTAGGATCGATATTAATTAAAGTACCTAATATTTTATTAGGAGTGAATTTCGTAGAGTTCCCGTGGTGAACTGTTCTACCGGCCCTGTGGTGAATGCTGATTAGGTAAGGTTTAACCTTACAGATGTATTATTGTGTTGAATGATAGAATATGTTGAGCATGAATGATATGAATGACATTATGATAGCCTGTATCCATTTTGATGATATTATGTTGAGACATTGTGATGAATTGAGATGTGAGATTTTAATAGAGAGTATGATATGAGGCTACGGTCGCGTTGGTGTCTGCGGACCCACGCATGGAATGTGAAGGTTACCTAGAAAAGTAACCTAGGTTCGGTTGATCTCGAACCTGCCTGGTTATTCGCCTCCTTTGGGTCGGCCTTAGGAGGGATGTGCACATTAATGAATACGGGACCCCTGTTAGTATTGTGGTTTCTATGTGGAAACTGAGTTTGGAGAATTGAGATTGAGATCATGAGATTTTGATTACGATATCGTTGTATTATCGTGATTGTGTATTGGTGTTAGATTTGTCTATCGCATACTCAACTGTTTAATTAACGAGCTATATGATTATTCCTTACTCAGCTTTGCTGACTTTGTTTTCCTTGTCTAAATTGTACCCTATTTTATCGGGGGCCTGTGATGATCCAATTGGTATTTCCTACCTTTTGGGGAGCAGCTAATCGTGCAGGTTAGATTGTGGTGTGGTGACATTTCAGATGCATGAGCGGGATGGGTTGAGCGACGACACACTATACTTAGACGATTGATTAATATTATATATCGTTGCGACGTAATACTCTGATTCTAGTTTGGATTATTCCTTTTGACTTTTGGGACTTCTTTTGTAACTTGGAACAATTTGACTTGAGTTTTAAATTTCAGTATCTGGTTGGATTGATTGTGTTGGGACTACTACCTCGGGTCACACCGAGATGGTAACACCTTTATTTACTCGGGAATGTCTTTGGTAAGGCTCTTGTGTAAATGGGGGTGTTACAATATTAAAAGGGAAACTTTCTATAAATAGAAACTTACTAATTTTTGAAACTTACATAAAATAGAAATAGTCTTATAGAAAATACGTAAGTTATTAAAATTAGTGAAATGTATAGAAATATCATTTCTAACGAAATTAGCGTTTTATTATTATCGTCGTTATCGTAACTTTAATATATTTCTAAATTTGTTACCCAAAATACAAATAAAGTATAATAAGTCAATATTTAGTATTTTTATAAATAATTAGAAAATCGAGTTAAACTATAAATGTTTAAAAAAATGTTTTAAAAAAGACGATGTCAAAATTAATTGAGTCGACGAGTTTTATAAATTAAACGAGATTTTATAAAGCTTTCAAATTGGTTTTTGTTCCGGTCACGGAAACAATTCACCCGGCCTAGGATCCGGGCAGTATAATTGATTTAACGGTGAACAATTGATCGTCTGATTCTCTTGATCTCCCCTTCCCCTCACTCCCTGAGTCGGACTTTCCCGGCGGAAACGGCCTGCTCCCTGCACAATGAACGCACAGGGCCTCGGAGGTTGTCCGAGGAAACCCTCTCTGATGCCTAAGTCAGTCCGTGAAATGCCTTTACGAACCTAGCTCGTGAGGAACTAGGTGGCGTTTTAGGAGTAAGAGTCTAGAGAGAGAAAATCCAACCCCTCTCATGTGGGAAATGGGGAGGTATTTATACCTTCCCACAAGAGAGAGAAGAGAAAGAGGAATGGTTGGATGGGAAATTGACAAGTGGCGGCTTCTCATCCATCCATTCCCAATTACCTTAGGCAAAATGACGAGAGGGCCCCTGGGGGTCCTGACCCTGCCGGCCAGGGATTTTCCCAGGGCAGACAGTCTCCAGGCAGGGGGCTGCCAAGCTCCGACAGGCTGGGTTGGCCCGCGCTCTCGGCGGCTGACGGCCAACCTTTAGCGTTTCATGCTTTGTTCCTGGTCCTTGCTGGGGGCTAGTCTTTCGACTCCCCGACAGGAACCGTCTCGGGGCCTGCATAGCAGGCAGTTGATTGACAGGCGGCCCACCCCAATCAATTGGCCCTCGTCAGTAGGAGGGAAGCGAGACTTCTCCTCTGCTGGCGACTCTTGCTTGGAGGGGGGTTGACTTCCATGTCTGTTGCAGCATTTAATGCTTCGCGCCTTCCCAATGGAACTCTGTACTGTTCCTGTCAGGGATGCAAAGAGGCGAGAGCACTTTTGTAATGACTGCCCTTTTCTTCTGGGCGGATTTTGGGGAACCGTGAAGAGTTCCTGATTGGTGGCTCTCCTCCCAGGGTGGTTGGAGCGTTCATTAATACGGTGCTTTCCTTGGTATAAAATCCTCAGCTTCCTTGATCATTTGTGCTTCATTCTACCTTCAATCTTTCTATTTTCCTCATTTTAAACATGACTTGGATCAAGAAAAGTGTAGTTCGACGCGGAGTCAAACATGTTTCCTTCATCTTCAGAGGGTTTTGGAGGCTCAGATATGCGCGGACAGCTTATTTAGCTGTTCGCAGGAGTCGCTGTTCACGGCTTCGCCTTCGCCGGAGGGGTCGGAAGGCCTCCATTAGGATGGGCAAACGCCCTAGGAGGTCCTCTCCTCCTGCTGCGCCTAGGTTTAGGCGTTGCTCCCAGGGAGGGGGCTGTTATGATAGGGGGTGTCATGAGTGTTTTCCATGGCTGCACCCTGAACAATACGGCCTCAACTCTGACACCGATTCCTCCCTGGAGTCGGGTCCTTCTTCGCCTGTAAAGAAGACAGGCTGTCGCACTTGCGACGAGTCCCGAGCTGTCCCTTTTGGAAGGGACTGGGAAGACAGCAGCCATGATTCTGACGACAGCGAAGGTCTTGGCTGCCTGAGCGACAGGGACGAAGACGGGGCTTCAGCTGACCCCTTTCAGGGTTCCCCAAGTTGGGATTGGGGTTCGGCTCTCGGGAGTCCAGGCAGCCCTGGAGATTATTCCCCGGATTTGGGGGATGACTAGGCCTGCGCGGCAGGGCTTTTGATTTCTGTCAGGCTGGAACTTTTTAGGCCTTATGTAATTTTCTTTCATGCCCGTCCCACGATGTATCTTTCCCTTGCGGGGTTTTCAATGAAATGAATGTTTTGCGTATTTGAATATATATATTTTTTTTTTTTTTGAATGAGGTCGTTGATGGACCTTTCTCTCTGACGTTTCTGTTTACCGAGGCTCTTCTTGAAAAAGGTGAGCAATGGGTGTTCAGTATGTGACACGTGGATGGTCTTCGAAGGTTTTGTCAGGGATTCCGCCTTTCGAACTTCTTTGGGCTTTTATATAAACCCTTCTCCCCCTTCCTTCTCTTCTTTTACTCTTCTTGATACCTTTACTCCCCATAACACCTCTTGAATTCCCTTCATTGACCGAGCGTTTTTTCTTTGAGGAGCAAGGATCACTTCTTGTCGCCGTCTCTGACGACTTCACCGGCGTTTCTTAGGTCAGAATTTTTCGAATCTTTCGCTTCTTTTCTTCCCTTCTATAGCCTAAATGTCGCGAGCCCGCCCCCTTTCCCTTGATTCTTTGCTCGGAGGAACTAGCGGCGGCGACGGTGGTCGTCGTGACGTTGCTTCTTCCTCCGGGGTTGGCCCTCGGGAGGAAGACGATCACAGGGGAGAGGGTGCTGAGTCACCCGACCCAGCTTCCTTCGATGTGATTGATTCTGATGACGAAGCCCTGGAGGTGGACCCTGCCAGGGTGGCCGGTCCTCTCATCCGCAGGGAGAGAGGGAGGACCTATTTTCTGGACAAAGAAAAATACGTGATTCCCTTACAGACCTATCCCGAGGCTAAGAATAGGGACCTGATCTTGGAATGTAACGCGGCTGAGGCCATCGAGCAGTTTTATAATTTTGGGGAGGGGTACACAGTGGTGATCCCTAGGGAAAAAGACACAGTATGCTGTCCCCCAGAAGGGTGTGTAGCCGTCTTCCATAAGGCCCTAGAATTCGGCCTGCGATTCCCGTTACATCCTTTCCTGGAGGAAACTTTCAGGAGGATGAACGTCGCCATCGCTCAGTTAACTGCAACGGCCATTAGGGCATTAGTGGCCTATACTTGGACCTGCCTGTTCCATGGCGAGGGGCCTTACATCGATGCCCTTCGCTTCATGGTTGGCCTCCAAATGGTGTCTTCATCTGGGGGGGATGGCTCCCCCGGCTACTGGTCTCTGTTGAGACAGAAAAAATACGCCTTGGTCTGGCCGGCCATGAGCAGTCTCAAAGACTGGAAAAACAATTTCATATATGTCCATAGTGCGTCGGGGTGGAAAATTCCTAGACATTTTAGGAATCATGTCCATACTCGCATGGAGACGCGTGAGGAGTATCATCCTCGTGTTGGGGGGAAGGCTCTGGAAGTCAGGCTGAGCGAAAAGGAGAAGATTTTGATAAAAAAGTTTGAGATCGTGACAGATAAACATGGGAACTTTTGCCCTGTTTTCTGGCTCCCTCACGCGGAGCTCATCACGACTGACGAGTACCTGCTTCCCATGGGCCTGATTCATGGCCTTGAAGGTAGTTCTAGGGTTTTCTTGTTGTCACGATTTTCCAGGGATTTTATTTCTCCCTGCTTTTTAAATGACCGCCTCTCCTTTCCTGCAGATTCCTACTCTTGGGCCTGGACCAAGAAGCAGGTCAGAAGGTTAGGCTTGAGCGAGGAATTGCACGTTCTTTCAAAGCGTCCTTCCTTCCACCAAATTTTAGAAAAGGAAGTAAGGCCCTGATGAAGCTTGTGAAAGACTTCGCCGCAGGTAGAAGATTGCCTCTCCCCCCCCGGCTGCCTTCGTCGAAGCCGGCGACTCCGACACCCAGTATTCATGAGGGGGAAGCGGAGGTCACTTCAGGGGCCACTCCTTCCCCTGGTCAAAAACAGGGTGCCTCTTCGGCTGGCCCTCGGATCTCACAGGGAACGCAGCCTGGAGATTCTGAAGGGACTGGGGAGAGTGTTCCCCTGGAGGCGAGGAGAAAGAGGGAGAGGGAGCCACCCAGTGCTGATGTGGTGGACCTGGAGGCGGATGTCTCTACCCCTGAGGCAAAACGCCCTGCACGTGAGCCCTCTAGCATTCCCTTCCCGGAGGAAAACGTGGAGTTCCACTACACAGCTGGTGATAGAGTGGATGTATCGGGCCTGCTTTCTGACTCTGGGGCTGTTTTGGCCGACCGCCTTACAAAGATGGTAACTTCCACCTCTCATCAAGTGCTTCAATATATCCAACGTACCTCCAGGGTCATGTTGGCATCTGCGGAACTGGCGGCTCTCAGCCGCCTGAGTGATGAGAAGCTAACAGTTACCCCTGGGGCTCCTCCTCCCGACCGCCTGGCCATGATAGAGAGGGATGTCTCCTTGATAAGCTCCTTGAAAGACAAAATGACAAGGCAAGAGGGGGAGCTGGAAGAGGCCAAGAAGCAGGCTGATCGCTGGAGGCTGCAGGGGGAAATGGCTGTGAAGGAAGTTTCCAAGTTGGGGGCCGAACTGCAGGAGAGCCGGCAATCGTTGGACCGTGCTAACATATCTTTGGCCGAGATGGGGCATTTGAAGGGGAGAGTGACTGTCCTGGAGGAGCAGCTGTCGCAGGCAAAGTCGGCTTTTGACCAGGCCAAGGGGGAATGGGCGAAAGAGAAAGAGACCCTGGCTGCGGAGACTGAAGAAGCGGTGGGTGCCAGCTTCGTGAGCGGCGCCAATTCCTCTCTGGAGTTGGTTATGGAGGTGATAGGGGAGATGTTCCCTACTTTTGACGAGGATGCTTTCCGAAGCCTTTATTCCGCCAAGGACGAAGCCCGGGTGACCAGGCAGCCTGAAGCAGACGCCAACGCTCACCAGGATGCTGCGTGACGCCCCTTCTCTGTGAAAAGCTTTTTTATTCTCTTGTGCTGAACCAGTATTTATGGTTTTTCTGTAATTTTTTGCTACTTGGTTTTTTTCTTCAACTTTGTAAAGACCTTCCCACCCTTCATGGGTTTTGTTTGTGGAATATCTCTTTTGGCTTTCTATGGCCTAACTGTTCTTTAAGATTTTAGGGATCCTTTTCTCGTCTGTTTGATTGCGCCTGTTACAGCCTGTCCCTGGCTTTTGTTCAAAGTCCAGGGGGCCGGCCCCTCGCCTGCCTAGAAGTAAGCAGGGTGGCTCCTGTGTTTTTTATACAAGGTTGGGGGGCCTGCCCCCAGTCCTTGTTAGCTTGGCCTGTCCCTGGCTTTTCATTCAAAGTCCAGAGGGCCTGCCCCTTGCCTGCCCAGAGGCAAGCAGGGGTAGCTTGTGCGTTTTTTATACAAGGTTGGGAGGCCTGCCCCCAGTCCTTGTTACCCTAACCTGTCCCTGGCTTTTCGTTCAAAGTCCAGAGGGCCTGCCCCCTGCCTGCCCAGAGGCAAGCAGGGGTAGCTTGTGCGTTTTTTATACAAGGTTGGGAGGCCTGCCCCCAGTCCTTGTTATCCTGGCCTGTCCCTGACTTTTCGTTCAAAGTCCAGAGGGCCTGCCCCCTGCCTGCCCAGAGGCAAGCAGGGGTAGCTTGTGCGTTTTTTATACAAGGTTGGGAGGCCTGCCCCCAGTCCTTGTTATCCTGGCCTGTCCCTGGATTTTCGTTCAAAGTCCAGAGGGCCTGCCCCCTGCCTGCCCAGAGGCAAGCAGGGGTAGCTTGTGCGTTTTTTATACAAGGTTGGGAGCCCTGCCCCCAGTCCTTGTTAGCTTGGCCCGTCCCTGGCTTTTCGTTCAAAGTCCAGAGGGCCTGCCCCCTGCCTGCCCAGAGGCAAGCAGGGGTAGCTTGTGCGTTTTTTATACAAGGTTGGGAGGCCTGCCCCCAGTCCTTGTTAGCTTGGCCCGTCCCTGGCTTTTCGTTCAAAGTCCAGAGGGCCTGCCCCCTGCCTGCCCAGAGGGAAGCAGGGTGGCTTCTGATTTGCGTTGGGGGGTTCGTTTTACCCAATTTTGGCAACAGGGGGGCCTCCCCCTATTGCCCCCTGCTCGTTTGTGTGTGAAAGACGCGAGTGTGAACAGGCAACGAGTATAAATCTGTATCTTCTCATTTCTCTTAAAATTCTTTTTGACATTGGGGTGGTCGGAGTCGTCGACATTTCTGATCGTCCTCCGCCTTTTTACTCTAGTAAAAGTGGAAACTTCCTACATTCTTGTTCAGACGTAATATTTCTTCAATGTATCTGCGTTCCAGTGAGCGCTCAGCTCTTGTCCCTCCAGATTGGCGATCCTGTATGTGCCTGGACCCAAAACCTGAGTTATTTGGTATGGGCCCTCCCAATTGGCACTTAACTTCCCATGCTCTCTTGACTTTCCAATCGCCTGTGTCTTTCTCAGAACCAACTCGCCCATCTGAAAGCTCCTCTGTCGGACTTTACTGTTGAAAGCTTTCCTCATTCGCTGCTGGTAGGCAGTGATATTGGTACTGGCTTCCTCCCTTAGCTCATTTACCAGGTCTAGGGCCTCAACCATTGCAGCTTCATTCTCAGCCTGGTTGTACTGCAGAGAACGCAGAGAGGGAATCCTTGCTTCGATTGGCAATAGTGCCTCTGCGCCGTACACCAGACCGAATGGGGTTTGGCCTGTAGACTCTTTCTTGGTGGTTCGGATCGACCAGAGTATATTGGGGAGTTCATCAGCCCACCTACCTTTGCAGTCATCCACCATTTTCTTCAGGCCGTTCAGAATTTGTTTGTTGGCTGCTTCCGCCTGTCCATTGGTTTGAGGATGGCAGACAGCTGAGTAGGCGACTGAGATGTTGTGGCTTTCCAGCCAGATTCTTAGTGGGTCATTATCGAACTGCCTGCCGTGGTCAAATACCAGCATTTTTGGTACACTGAACCGGGTGATGACATTTTGCCAGATCACCTTCCGGACCGCCGGCTCAGTGATGTTGGGCACTGCTTCAGCCTCCACCCATTTGGTGAAGTAGTCTATGGCGACAATTAAGAATTTTCTGCCCCCTGTGGCCACTGTGAAGGGTCCTAGGATGTCCATCCCCCATTGAGCAAAGGGGATGGGAGATAGGATTGGCCTGAGCTCCTGGGCCGGGGCATGGATCGATGGGGCAAAGAGTTGGCATTTTCTGCATTTCTGGGTCAGGCTCTTGGCATCTGCCAGCATGGTAGGCCAGTAGTAGCCTACCCTGAGGGCCTTGTGGGCCAGCGACCTCCCGCCAATGTGATGTCCACAAATCCCTGAGTGGATATCATCCAATACCTCAGCGGCCTGATCCGCCCGTAGGCATTTAAGCAGGGGATAAGTAAAAGATTTTTTGTAGAGTTCTCCATTAATGAATATGAACCAGGCTGCTTTAGCCTGTACCTTCCTCTTTTGTAATGAGTCTGATGGTAAGTTACCGTGCCTCTTGTACTGGACGAAAGGGGTCATCCAGCTTTCCAGCTCTTCTTCCACGGCATTAATCGTTTGACAGGGATTAGTAGACTTCTCGTGTAAAACGTCAACCCATACTGACCTCCGGATGTCCTGCAGACTGGAGCTTGCCAGTTTTGACAGGGCATCTGCTCTGTTGTTCTGGGATCGGGGAATTTGTTTGATCTCATATGATTTCAGGCTGGACAGCTCTCCCTTTACCATCTCCAGGTATGCGGCCATTGCTTGGTCTCTTGCTTCGTATTCTCCATTAATCTGGTTGGCGATGAGTTGGGAGTCTGTCGCCAAGACAATTCGTTCTGCCCCTGCGGCTTTAGCTAGCCTGACGCCGGCGAGTACTGCTTCGTACTCTGCTTCATTGTTTGATGCTGGGAAAACGAATCTGAGAGCATGCTCAAAGTCGGTCCCTTCTGGGCTGGTTAGTACGACGCCTGCACCTGCGCCATTGGCCGTCGAGGACCCGTCAGTATACACAGTCCATTCCTGGGCAGGGGCTTCCTCTTCCCCTGAATGGGAGCACTCAGCCAAAAAGTCTGCCAAAGCTTGGGCTTTGATGGCTGTTCTAGGCTGGTAGGATATACCTAGCCCACTCAGCTCAATTGCCCATTTCAACAATCTCCCCGATTTTTCAAATTTTTCCAACACCTTTTCCAGGGGTTGGTCGGTGAGGACTATGACTGGATGCGCGTCAAAGTAAGGCCTGAGCTTCCTGGCTGCAATTATGACCGCGTAGGCGGCTTTTTCAACCATTGGATAATTCTTCTCAGCTGCCCCCAGCGCATGACTCACAAAGTATATAGGTTGCTGGGTGCCTGCTTCTTCTCGTAGGATGACTGCGCTGACAGTTATATTGGTTACTGCAATGTAGAGGAAAAGTTTTTCTCCCGCCACTGGTCTTGCCAGGGTGGGTAGCCTCTTAAGATGGTCTTTTAGTTGCTCGAAAGCCTCTTTCTGCTCGCTTTCCCACTTGAACTGTTTGTTTCCTTTCAGTATCTTGAAAAAAGGAGTGGCTCTGTCTGCTGATCGGGCAACGAATCGTGCCAAGGCGGCCATTCGACCCGTCAGGCGCTGGATGTCTCTGATGGTCCTGGGCTCAGGGAGGTCTAGAACTGCCTGAATTTTTTCAGGGTTGGCATCTATACCCCGAGAACTGACCAAGAACCCTAGGAATTTTCCGGAGCGGACTCCAAACGTGCACTTTTTCGGATTTAGTTTCATTTTGTAAGCGCGCAGAGAACTGAAGGTTTCCTGCAAGTCTGTCAGGTGTTCCCTGTCTTCCTTGCTTTTTACGATGGCATCGTCAACGTAAGCCTCGATGTTTCTACCTTTTTGTTTCTCAAACACTTTATCAACCAACCGCTGGTACGTAGCCCCTGCATTTTTGAGCCCGAAGGGCATCATCTTGTACATGTAAGTGCCCGAACAAGTGATGAACGCACACTTCACCCTGTCCGGCTGCCACAAGTACACTTGGTGGTAGCCTGAAAAGGCGTCTAAGAAGCTTAGCATGGTGTAGCCACTGGTGGCGTCTACCAATTGATCGATCCGAGGGAGCGGATAGCAGTCTTTCGGGCAGGCCTTGTTCAGGTTTGTAAAGTCGACGCACATTCTCCATGCGCCTGACGACTTCTTGACCATAACAACATTTGCCAGCCATTCTGGGTAGTCGCAGACTTCAATAAAGTCTGCTTTCAAGAGTTTATCAATTTCTTCCTTGATTGCTGTGTCTTTTTCTGCAGACATGTTTCGTTTCTTCTGTTTTACAGGGCGAGCATCCATGCTTACGTTCAGCTTGTGAACGATGCATGAGGGATCAACGCCGGGCATCTCGTCTGCCGAATAGGCAAATACGTCTTTGTTCTCCCTCAGTAGTTTGACCAGTTCGGCCTGGTAGGATTCCTCTAGGCCTGCTCCTACCAGGACCTGTCTTCCTGGTTCTAAGTCCACCAGCATGCTTTCGCCCCTGGTTCCAGGCGGTCGGGCGTCGGGTGTTCGACTGGGACTTCGCCTTCCCTGCAGGGGGAACTGTCAGCTTTTCTTTTTCCTTTTCTGTCCCTCTCGTGTTCTTGTAGGGCTACGGAGTAGCATTGTCTGGCTGACTCCTGGTCCCCACGTATCTTTCCTTCCAGCCCGAAGTCTGTGACATACGCAATGGTGAGAGCCCTGATGGAGATTGCCGCCTCGATTTCATCCAGCGTGGCCATGCCAATCAGGGCATTATAGGCAGACCTTGCGTCCACAACAACAAAGGTTGCCCTGACATTCCTGGCTGTGGAACCTTCCCCGAAGGTTACAGGCAAGTCGATGACGCCCATGGGCAGCACGCCTGCCCCACTGAATCCATACAGCGATCCGGGAGCAGGCCGTAGGTGCCTTTTTTCCAGGCCCATTTTTTCGAAAGCATCCTTGTACAAAAGATTTGTATATGCGCCCGTGTCTACCATGCATCTTCGCACAATATGGTTGCTGATCTCTAGGGACAGCACCAGAGGATCACTGTGCGGATATATCACCCGTCCTGCGTCGTCAGGGGTGATACTTAGTGTCACTCCCCTTGGACTCCCTTCTTTCTCAGCGTAGCAGATCTGGTTCCTCAGCTCGCGCATTTGCCTTTTTTGGCCTCTTCGACTGAGCTGACCCTCAGTGCCCCCTGAAATTACATGGATTACCATCCGGTTCTGCACTGACCCCTCGGGTTTCTCAGACACTTCCTTCTGAGACTTGTTTTTGGCTGCGTAGTTGGCCAACCATCCGTTCCTGATTAATTTCTCAATTTCATCCTTCAGGTGACGGCATTCTTCGGTGGTATGGCCTATACAGTCGTGGAAAGTGCAGAATTTCTTTGGGTCGCCTTTTGGGCTGCGAGGTTTGTTTGGACGGTTCCATTTGGCAGTTTCTTTTTCCAGTTCGAAGATTTCCGCCCTGGATTTGTTCAGAGCGGTGTAACTATCGAATCTGGGTTGGTAGACTGGGCGTTCCTTCTTGGGAGTGTCTCCCTCTTCTTTTTGCTTACCTGGTTCACTTCTGCCCCTTCCACCCTGCGGTCCCCCTTGAGGCTTTGTTTGGCCTGCAGGGGTGTCCGTCAGGCCGTGGAACTCCTCCTGCAGAATGAACCCTTCAGCAATCTTTCTGGCCATGGCCAAGGTTTCTGGCTGGGCCCTGATCATCTGGTTTTTCATTTCCCCTGGAAGTAGGGAGATTGTCAGGGCGTAGGCGGCGGTGGAATCGTCGATCTCCCTAACCTGCTGGTAGGATAGATCGAACCTTCTCATGTACTCTCTCACACTCTCACCCTTTTTCTGTTTCAGGGTCATGAGATCGAAACGGGTAAGGCGTCTTCTCTTATTTCCGGCATACTGTTCAAGGAAAATTTCAGCCAACTCTATGAAGAACCTGATTGACCCCTGGCGGAGGTCTCTGAACCACCCCTGCGCAAGTCCCACCAGGGTGGTAGGGAAGACTTTGCACCAGATGGCATCATCTACGTCATACATGCCCATGTGGCTCTCAAAGGCTGCCAGGTGGTCTTCAGGGTCTGTCGTCCCGTCAAATTTGATGGTGGGCATTTTGATTTTTGGAATGGGGTACTCTTGTACCTCAGGGTGCAACGGGGTTTTCGTGCGCCTGCCTACCAGCCGTGACCTGCTTTCCCCAGACTGGTTACCGTGAGATTCCCATTGTTTATGGGTCGGTTTCCTCGTACTGGGGGAGCGGTGCCTCGGTGGCGGTCTGCTAGCTGCCTCATCCTCTGCTCCCGAGGAGGCCTGCCTAGGCCTCTTCCTCTGGGAGTGGCAGAGGTTTTCACCCTGATGGTACCTGGACTCGAGCGGTTGTCCTCGGTTGAGTCTGGATTGCAGGCTTTGAGATAAGCCGGGGACTGACTGTTCCTTGGCCGCAGGTGTTAGTCTGGAGAAAACTCCGCCTGGCCTTTCTCCTAAGCGTTTTGACACAGGCTCCCGGGGCCTCATGCGCTCCTGTAATCCTTGGGATAAGCCTCCCTGCCCTCCAGACGCCGATTCTGTTGTGTGAATAGAGAACGCCTGCTGGACAAGTGGCTCTGGATTGCCAGTGGTAATGCGCCTCTGCACATGCGTATACATTTGGGCTGTTCTTCTCGCTTTTCTCTGAGCATTTCTGGCGGCGGTCCGCCTCGTGCCCCCGGCCTCGTCCCTGCTGACTGGGGACGGTTTCCTGGGAGCCGATGCGACCCTGCCCACCAAGTCCTCAGGTGTGAATTCCTGATCCAGCATCGCAGAGAAGAACGCGGCTGCCTGTGCCATCTGACCTGGGGTCAGATTGAGAGCACGTCCAGGGCGTGCCCCCAGCTCGGGTGTCACAGCAGTGTTAGATCCACCGAGGGGATTGGTTCCTCCTACCCCAAGAATTGTTGCAGGAGGGACCCTCTCCGACAGCGGCATACCGTACAGGGGGGTCACCGGAGGGACCGTCGGACCCGCTCCTGCACTGGCATCAACGATTTCTGGCATGATTGTGTTTAATTTTGTGGTTATGAGTGGTTGATTTTAGTGGGTAACTCGTGAGCACAACCGTAAGTTCCCCACAGACGGCGCCAAATTGTTCCGGTCACGGAAACAATTCACTCGGCCTAGGATCCGGGCAGTATAATTGATTTAACGGTGAACAATTGATCGTCTGATTCTCTTGATCTCCCCTTCCCCTCACTCCCTGAGTCGGACTTTCCCGGCGGAAACGACCTGCTCCCTGCACAATGAACGCACAGGGCCTCGGAGGTTGTCCGAGGAAACCCTCTCCGATGCCTAAGTCAGTCCGTGAAATGCCTTTACGAACCTAGCTCGTGAGGAACTAGGTGGCGTTTTAGGAGTAAGAGTCTAGAGAGAGAAAATCCAACCCCTCTCATGTGGGAAATGGGGAGGTATTTATACCTTCCCACAAGAGAGAGAAGAGAAAGAGGAATGGTTGGATGGGAAATTGACAAGTGGCGGCTTCTCATCCATCCATTCCCAATTACCTTAGGCAAAATGACGAGAGGGCCCCTGGGGGTCCTGACCCTGCCGGCCAGGGATTTTCCCAGGGCAGACAGTCTCCAGGCAGGGGGCTGCCAAGCTCCGACAGGCTGGGTTGGCCCGCGCTCTCGGCGGCTGACGGCCAACCTTTAGCGTTTCATGCTTTGTTCCTGGTCCTTGCTGGGGGCTAGTCTTTCGACTCCCCGACAGGAACCGTCTCGGGGCCTGCATAGCAGGCAGTTGATTGACAGGCGGCCCACCCCAATCAGTTTTATTAGGAAATAGATTTATCAATAAATAATACTGCTTTTACTAAAAATAATCAATCGTAGACAAATGAGAAATTATTAGGGAAAATAGTCTCGACTAAAATGTATTTAAAACAAAATCGATTACTTTCTCATTTGTTAATATAAGTCGTAAAACGAAATAAATTTATTGAACAAGTATACAAATTTCGGTTAAAATATAAAAATATAATTTTGAGTTAAAATTATAGATTAATGAAATATGACGAAAATATGAAATCGATATTATTTAGTTACTAGTGTCACGATAACCAACAAAATATTACAACGATCGTAAATAGTTAAATCACAAACGATTTATAAAACGACATCGAAAATTTGTAAAATATTTATAAGACATACGATTTAAAATTAATAATATAATTAGCAATAATAAATAGCTAAAAATAGAAAACCGAATTTAAAATATTTACTACATACTACTACTCAAACATACGATATGAAATCGAGTAACGTCCTAAAGTTACCTTAAGTCGACATCCGAAACGAACTCGTACTTGTCCTTCTTGATCAACCCATGCTCCAAATCGATAGTAATGTATGTCTTTATGCTCCAACGGAAATCGAGATAGAAGAAAAAGAAACAGAGAAATCGGAATAAGAAATGTAGGAACGAAAGACGAGAACGATAGAATAGAAGGACGGAAAGTAAGGCTCGTGAATCAGGAAAACAAGGAATATGAAGAGTGGAGAAACGACATCTCAATGTGGCTGCTAATAACCCAATTACGACGCAAGAGCAACAAAACGGACGGCAAGAACACAAAGAACGAGAAGAAGACAGAAAAATGTAAGGACAACATCGATAACACGAACAACGAACAGCAGCAATAATCAATGGAAAATGGGAAGAAGAATAGGAATAGAAACTGGCGCAAAACAACAGAAGGACAGCAGCAGAAACAACCGCAACAGTACAAGAAAACAGCAGCAGCAGATGAGCAGCAGCGATGCAACACTGAGGCACAAATCAGTGTAGAAGAAGAAGGAGAAAAGAAGAAAAGATCTGACGCAATAGATAGCAGCAGCACGAAACAACGACAACAATTGACAACAGCAAACCGTAGCCGAAAAGAATCGAACAACAACGACAACAAGAAGCACAAATAGAAGGGGAGGAATAAGAAGAAAAGGGAACGAAAAACAGCAGCATTTAACTCGACAACAGGAGGTCATGTGGACAGAGGAATAGCAGAAACAAAACGAGAAGGAGATGGGAAAACAAGGAGAGGATCATACGTACCATAGCAACCAACTGCAGTCTCCAGCGACAAAAACAATAGCAGAGGCAGCAGCAGCGTACAGTAGGAGAAGGACGAAAATGGCAGAGAAACAAGATGCAACAGCAGCGGCAAAGAACACAGCAGCAGCAGGAAGCAACAGCAGCAGTAGGAAGCAACAGCAGCAGCAGCGAAGAAATGGAAGAGAACGAAAAGATGAAGCAACAATTCAACAGCAACGAGCAGCAGCACAAATGAAGAAGAGAAGAGGAAGATGAAAAAGAATAAAACGGAGAAGAAGAAAAGGAACGAAGAAGTGGAAACAAGAGGAAAAAGGGGAAGTAAACGTAAATTAAAGGGATGAAAGATGAGGAAGTTCAAGGAAGGGAAATTAAAGAGGATGGGGGAAATGGAGCGGTGGCAGTATATGAAGAAAGAAAGGGGGAGTGAACACATATACTGGGAAAGATGAAAAGAATTATGGGGCCACCAAAATAAAATAAGAAAACGGATTAGTTAAATGAATCGGTTAGAGAAACGAAATAAATGAATCTCGTAACGATAAGTTGACTGACCCACGAATCAGATTAAAAACAAGTTAGTTAAGTTATTAAATAATTGGCCGACAAACAAAATAAGTAAATAAAGTATTCGAGACGAAAATGAAGTTTTATAGAAATAAATAATTGGACGAAGAAATAGTAATTTCCGAAAAATAATAAATTTTCGATAAAGTGAATTAAATTGATTTATCGAGGAACGGAAATAAATATTTTGACGAAACTTAAAATAAATGAGCTTCGAGCCGGAAAAATAGAAATTCGAGCTTAAATTTAAGTAAATAAAAAGAATTTAGAATTTAAATCGCCGAAATAGACTTTCGGTATGAATTAAATTAAATGTATAAAATAAATCGAAATAAGAATAAAAATACGTTTTAAAATATAATAAGAATTTTCGAGTCAAATAGAATTTTAGGAGTTTAAAACAATTAAACGATAAATTCGTTTTATAATAATTTTAAGAATTACGAGTTAAATCGTAAAAATAAAAATACGAACTTAGTTTTATTTAAATTTAATTTTATAAAATCAGGGGTGTTATTTTTATTCTTATTTTGATTTATTTTATACATTTAATTTAATTCATACCGAAAGTCTATTTCGGCGATTTAAATTCTAAATTCTTTTTATAATAATTTTAAGAATTACGAGTTAAATCGTAAAAATAAAAATACGAACTTAATTTTATTTAAATTTAATTTTATAAAATCAGGGGTGTTACAATATTCGGGATCATAGAGTACAGTTTAAAGTGTTGGTCGAGGTGTTGTGGTACCATTGAAGGTTTTCAGTGATGTTGTTAGAAATTTAGGTTGACATATATTACCGGTGTTTCTTGAGGATTTGATCGTTGATCATTGTTTAAGGTTGTAACCTATGAACTTTGGAGTTGACGGATCTAACTGGGATAAATTGTTGTTAACCTTGAAGAAGAAAATATATTGCACAATTAAAGGTTGGGATTGATCGTGTTGTTTTGAGGAATACTTAATGCGAATCATCTTGATGAATTTTTTATTTTTTTTAGTTCAAAACTCTTTGACCAACGAGATTGTGGCTTCGTTGAGTTAACAAATATTTTTGGTGGTTTCGCTGATACGATATGAAATGTGATCGATATTTTCAGAAACTTTAGTCGAATGACGTGTTTGAAGATATGAGTGTTTGCGTCATTACCTATAGGTTTGAGCGTGTCTGAGGATTTATTGTACCTTTCCCAACTTCTGTACTTGTGGCATTATAAATATGTTGGTGATCATTTTGAGAATTTTGTGCTTGAACATTGTCATGTTGGTGGATCTGTTAATGTTCCTTACTCGGGAAATTTGGAGTATACCTCGAGTTCAAACCTTACGAGCTTTGGATTTAGAAACCTTATCGATTGCGAGTTTAGGTGTGTTTTGATGACCGTTGGAATTTTAATTGATGAGATTAGATTCTAAAACAATTGTGGATTAGTATTGTGTCGATTGAACGATTGGGTAATCATGTAAGACATTTGTGGAGATTGTGACTGAGTAGTAACACCTAGCGCCTAATATTGAACTTATCGTATTTAATGGAAATTATTTAATGGCAATTAGGAACCCGTGTTGTGGAAGTCGTACCGGGAATCTCGAGATGGTTAACTTCTTTGGTATTTCCTTGAGAGCTCCGTTTGACTCTCTATTTCGTTCCTCCCCTTAGCTCTTCTTAATTTCTGCTACTCCTTCTTCGGCCAATACCTTCGACTTCTTTATCGGGTTTGAAAATTTCTGTTTCGATTTGTCGTTGACTCTGACTCTATTTATCCGTTTACCATTTTTCCGAACCTATGTTATGAAAAGTTTGACTATTTTAAAATTTTAGGCTTTCGTTAAATTTAAACATTTGAGTTATAAATTTCAAAACTTTGTTTTCGTTTTTGGTTGATAATATATATGTAGTCCTGTTTCAAAATGCCTTATAATTTATTTAAGTATTTCGAAATTGTCTAAAATTTTAATTTTGATCTTCAACTCATCGAGATTTTATGAAAACTTTCATAATTGCTAATATTTTGATTTCTAGAAGATTATTATGTGAAACGGTTTAACATTTTCGAAAAACTTGATATGTCTAAATTTTTATTTTATCATCGATAAACTTTAAATCTGTTATTGAAAATGTTTGACGAATGGTTCGATTTTCATTTACTAACTACAAAACTTGATCTCTCAAATTTTTATTTGGTCTTAAACAAAGTATTGTCAAATTTATTAATTAAAATGTTTTACTGTTGTTTGAAAATATTTGGGTACTCTTCCCCTCGAGTTCGTTTACAAATGTTGTTTGTCGTCATTATTTTATCGAATAATTTTTAACTTTCGATTTTGTTAAATTGAATGATTTTAAACTTCGGGTTTTGAGCCCAACTTATCTTGAAAAATAAATTTGTCTTCGATTTCGATTATGTTTTTATAAGTTTCGAGGACGAAACTTCTTTTAGTGGGGAAGATTGTAACACCCCTGATTTTATAAATTAAATTAATTTAAAATTATATTTGTATTTCTATTTTATTCACGATTTAACTCGTAATTCTTAAAATTATTATAAAACGAATTTATCGTTTAATCGTTTCAAACGCCTAAAATTCTATTTGACTTGAAAACTCTTCTTCTATTTAAACATATTTTTATGTCTGTTTCGATTTATTTTATACATTTAATTTAATTCTTATCGAAAGTCTATTTCGACGACTTAAATTCTAAATTCTTTATATTTTATATATATTATGCTCGAAGATCATTTATTTTAAGTTTCGTCAAAATATTTATTTTTTTTTTCCTCGAGAAATCAGTTTAATTCTCTTTATCAAAAATTTATTATTTATCGGGAAATACTATTTAATCGTCTAATTATTTATTTCTATCAGCTTCGTTTTCGTCTCGAATACTTTATTTACTCATTTTATTTGACGTCCCGATTATTTATTAGCTTTATTAACTCGTCTTTAAGTCGATTCGTGGGTCAGTCAACTTATCGTTATGAAATTTTTTTAATACGTATTTCTAAACCGATTCATTTAATTGATTCATTCTTTTTCCATTCTTTTTAAGGTGTCCCCTTTATGTGTTGGTTTCAATGCATTTCCCTTTGACTTCCCTCATTAACCACCGCTTCATTCTTCATTTCATATCCCCTTCTTTTTTTATTACTTCCCACCGCTTCTCTAGCCTGCCTTCCGTGCTTCTTCATCAGCAGTTTCCCGCTTCACAAACACCATCAATCTCCATCACCGTCATACCCTCTCGCTGCTGCTGTTCGTCATATGTTCATCTAGTTCGGGTATGGCTTGTCGTTTTTCTTCTTCTCCTTCTGTGTGTTGTTTTTGTACTTATTTCTGCTGCTGCATTATGTCCGCTGCTGCTGTCGTTTTGTTGTCTTTGAGGTTGCCGTGTTTGCCTTTCCTTTTCTTCTTCTTATTCATTTCTTGTTTCCTCTGCGCTGCTGCCTGGTTTTGATGCCTCTGCTGCGTTTTCCGCTGCTGCCGTTTCGTAATGATGTTTCAAATGCGGTTGTCGTTATTATAATTTTTCTTGTCCATTTCGTTATCGTGTTTCCTTCGCTGCTGTGCTTATACGTTTCCTCTTCTACCTTTTCTTTCTTCTTCTTCTTCTTCTTCTTCTTCTTCTTCTTCTTCTTCTTCTTCTTCCTCTTTTATGCGTTTTGCTGCTGTGTATTTCTGTTGCTGTCCTGTTGTTCCATGTTGTTCTTCCTTCTCGTTCTTCTTCTTCGCTGTTTTCTATTCTCGATGCCCTTTCTCGCTCTTATTGTCTTGTTGCTGTTTGATCGGCCCCTTCCCTTCATCCTCTTTTCTTTTCTTCTTCGCTGCTGCTACTGTTTGATGCTACTGCTGTTCTTTTACTGTTAGTGATGTCCGCTGTTTTTTGTGTCGTTCGGTTGTCGATAATCTTCTATTCGTCCTGTTTTAATCTCGTGTACCGTTGCGCGTGCTGTTGTTCTCCTTCTTCTTCGTTTTCCTACGTTCATTGATCGTTGTACTATTCTTTGTTTTCTTTCTTCGTTTCCCTTTCTTCCTCTTGTCTTCTTCGTCTGTGCTGCTGCTGTTGTTATTATTGTCCCTGTTTGTTGTCGGGCTGCTGCATTTGTGGTTAATCGCTCCTAATATTTGATGGTGCTGCTGTTTAGTGTGACCCTCGGTTGCTGTTCGGTCTGCTTCCTTTCCGTTCCCTGTTTTTCTTCTCTTTTCTTCTTCGTCTGCTTCCGTTTTGTTGTCGTGACATTCTGTTTGTCGTCCTGACCTTTGGTTTCCGTGTTTGCTGCTATTTATTACTTGTTGACGCTGTTGTCGGTACGAGTATTGTTCATTACTTATTGAACTCGATTCGATGTCGAATCGGTCAATCTTTGCTCTCTCCTTGTCGATTTGATTCTTCTCCCTATCGGTTCTACTTGGTCTTGTTTTCCATGTTCCTCCGTCCCTTTTTCAATCTTCTTTAATTCCGACTCTTGGTTCCCTTTTCTCATCGTCGCAATCTCGTTCGTTTCCGCTTTGTCAAGGCCTCGAAGTTTTATTGAAGAGCAAGAGTAGGAGCATGACTTTCAAATTCAAAGGTCAAGCTTGGACTATTATGAAGGACGAGTACATGGTAGTTCCAATATCGACTTAAGGTAACTTTAGGACGTTACTCGATTTTATATCGTATGTTTGAGTAGTAGTATGTAGTAAATATTTTTAACTTCGGTTTTCTAATTTTAGCTATTTATTATTGCTAATTATATTAATTTTAAATCTTATGCCTTATAAATGTTTTACGACTTTGGATATCGTTTTATAAATCGTTAGTAAATTTAATTATTTACGATAGTTATAATATTTTGTTGGTTATCGTGACACTAGTAACTAAATAATATCGATTTTATATTTTCTTCATATTTCGTTAATTTATAATTTTCACTCAAAATCGTATTTTTATATTATAATTGAGATTTTTATACTTGTTCAATAAATTAATTTCGTTTAACGACTTATATTAATAAATAAGAAAATAGTCGATTTTGTTTTAAATACACTTCTAGTCGAGACTATTTTTCCCTAATGATTTCTCATTTGTCTACGACTGATTATTTGAAGTAAAATCAGTATTATTTATTGATAAAATGTATATGTTAAAAATAATTTGAAATCCTTATAAATCTCATTTCATTTATATAACTTGTTGACTCAACTAAATTTTATATCATTTTTCTTAAAATATCTCCTCTCTGAAAATTTATAGTTTTAACTTGATTTCCTAAATTATTTATAAAATACTAAATATTGACTTATTATACTTTATTTATATTTTGGGTAACAAATTTAGAAATATATTAAAGTTACGATAACGACGATAATAATAAAACGCTAATTTCGTTAGAAATGATATTTCTATTCATTTCACTAATTTTAATAATTTACGTATTTTCAATAAGATTATTTCTATTTTTAGTAAGTTTCTAAAATTAGTAAGTTTCTATTAATAGAAAGTTTCCCTTTTAATATAAAATGGTTATTACTTTTATCCATATCATTTATATTGATTATATTTACTTTTGACTATCGATAATGGCTGTTTTGGAGTTATGGAATGAGGACAAGTGTGTGGGTAGAGTAATACAGTCTAGGGTATACGTTTTACCATCTACTATAAAGCTGGTGTGTCTATGTTGAAACGCATTGGTCGTTGAACTGAGCATGGTTTGTGTTCAGGAGTGTGTATATATTTTGAGCTCAAACATAGATATCGCATCGTGTAAGTCGCCGTCGGGTTGAACTGGATTACGGTTGGTGTCCAGGAGGGGTGTACATTACTTAAGCCAGGACCTCGCTGCACGCAGTCCTGTTATAGTTGAGTTGCCTAGTTAGAGACCGAAGTCTAATTTGTTTTGACTAAGTTCTCGAAGCTAGTTTGAGTATTATCCTAGTGAAAGTCTATTCCGTTGCACTGATTGATTTCCATAACGCCATTTTTGAATATTATTATTATCGATTGATATTGACTTGCAGGTTTGCAAATGCTTTAAGTATCGCTGAAAACTTATTTTTATTATATCGTTTTAATGTTTTCTCATTTTAATTATTTTGATATAGTAACACTATTATTTTTCCATATGATATAATATGGTTGGGAGAACTTCTGAGTTACTCCCCACTGACGTGGCTGATATGTTTTTAACATGACAGGTATTTGCTGCTGGGTTTTGGGTGTGAGCTAGCGAGTAGCGTGGATCCTACTCTCTCTTCATTCTTGTAATTTTGTGGATCTGTATAGACCCGTTCGAAGATTTTACTTATAGCCCTTTTGTAAAAAGAGGCCTTTGTATTGACTTACCATTTCTTTTAATAAGATATAGGTTGTCAGTGTGTTTTAATCCGAACTCTACAGTGTTTCCGCCACTGTATTGCGTTAGAATTTCTAGGGGATTACATTATTAACTCATTCTAATTCGATTCGTGGGTCAGTCAACTTATCGTTACGAAGCCCGATTCATTTAATTAAACCATATTTCTTACTCACTCAAGTTGAGCCGATTCATTCCTCTCCCCATTTCTTTTCTTCACGTGTTCCCACCACTTTAACTTTCATCCCCTTTAGCCTACTTTATTCCACCGCTTCACTTTATTCATCCCCTTATTACTGATTCTCCTCCCTTGTTGCTCTCCTTTCCTCTTTCGTCTCCCCTTTCCCTTGTCAACGCTCACACACACACACACACACACACCTTCTCCTTCTCCTTCTCCTTTTTCTTCGCCAATTTTTTTTCTTCTGCTACTCCTACGCTATCTCTTCCTCACTCCTTGTCTTCTTCGTTCAACCATTACTATCCATAAGCCATGTCAATTTTCGTTTTCCCTCATCTGCTCTTGTTGATTCGTTTGTTTCCGCCTGGTATCGTAAGGTAAATTCTATTCCTTTCTCTCTCGTTCTCTGTTCAGCCAAGGAATTATCGTTGCTCCTTTTCCTCTATTTTCTAGTCGTGATGTGTGTGATCACTGCTGCTATTGACGTTGTTATGGGTTATTTTCCTGCTGCTGTCGTGCCTGTTTTTGTTTTATGTCGTTCCTTGTTGTTGCTGCATTTTGTTGTACTTCTTCTCCCTTTGTTCTTTTCTTCTTCTTCTTCTTCTTCTTCTTCTTCTTCTTCTTCTTCTTCTTTCTTCTTCGCTGCTTTATTTGATTCTGCTGTTGCGTTATGCTGCTTTTCTTCTTCTTCCTCGCAACTTTCCGTCCTGTTTCTGTTATCGCCATTTGTTGTTGTTACTGATGTCATTCTGCTCTCTTTTGTGTGATTAGAGTCATTTTGCTGCTAGCACGTTAATTGTTATTGTCGTCGTTCTCGTTCTCGGTCTATTCCTGTCCTTTTCTTTTCCTCGATTCTCTTTTTTTCTTCTCTTATTTCTGATCTATCGTTTCTTTGCTACTGTTTTCGTTACTGTCAATTTCATGACCGTTTCGTCTTTTCTCATTTTGTGCTACTGCTCGCTATTGTTCTACTTGTCTGCTGCGACTGCTGTTTGTGGACGTCCGTCTGCACCGCCTGGTGCCCGCGCGTGACTGACCTGGTTTTTCAATGTGTGGCGGCGGCCACCCACGCCGCCCTCTCCTGGTCGAGGACCGGTCCGATCTCGCGTACGGGGCGATGTTTCGGACTTTGATTCGTATGACGATCCGGACTTGTACTAGACGGGTGCGGACACCCATGTTTCCGTTTGGAATCGATCGAGTCATAGGTTTAAATGTTTAAAAGCCGATATGTTTGGTAAGGCGACCTTTTTAGTGAACTGAATTTGTTGCCGATATGTGGAGTCGCCACCGAGTCAATTATGGGGACTCGGAAGCCGTTCAAGTCAACTTTAGTCCTTAGCCAGCTCAAAGTTGAGGGACATGGGACCTAAAGATAAAGACTTGTACCCTTAAGTACTCCATGCCTGGAATGACTCTCATTGCCAATGGTTTCGGACATCCGGAAACCAACGATTCTGAGTAAGGAGTGAGGGTACGTATTGGGAAGCCAACATCCGATAGATATGAACACTCAATCCCGCCCGCACTATAGCGGCCTCCACTAATCAATCGGTGGGCTGATAACTTTGTTCTTTTGTTGTGGTGGAAGTACTGTAACATCCATTGTTTTCACCCTATACCTTTTCCTACGTCGGTTATTTATGGGCAAGTTGGTTTTGTCGTCGAAGTAGTTGTGTTTACGTTCTTTGCATGCGATTTCACGTGACAAGCAGGCCATGAAAAGATGCATATTGGAGAATAGAGAATACTAATATTATAAATATTAGCAAGTCAGTTTTAACGTGTTAATACGGATATTAGTCGTTCTCGTGATATACCTTACCTGGTATTCTGCTTAAGATGCGTCGGCTCGGTATTAATTGGGATGCATCGAACCGTACACGGCGAGCACCAGGACTAATACGAAACCCGACCATCGCTTCGTTCAATTTTTGTTGTTTTACGTTTTGAATTCTGTGTTAGGTGATTTAGCATCTGATTATAAGGTCATAAAAGCAATAAATCATACGAAAAAATGTAAATGCGAATGTAAGTAAATCACGTTGTGAGGAGTTGCACCCTCGTAGTATACACTAAACACGACACGATGCATAGATAGTTGAGAACAGATCTCGAAATTACTCGGGTCTATTTAATGTATTTTAGTGTTTACGGTTGAAGTTGGGACGTTACGTGTTTTAGTATGGGTAGTGGATCTAGTGTCCACGTTTGATGTTATCGTAGTGCATAATAAATGTACGAGAAAGTAAATTTTTGTTTGGATGACAACCTAGTGACGGTTCGACTTCGAAAGGCGGATCCTCCTAGCTTCCTTGGTGATTTCGGCAGAGTTCCGTTACTGTTGGCCCTTCCTGCGGCTATTCCGGCAGAGCTCCGCTACTACTGGGTGGTTCTGCGGCTAATCCGGCAGAACTCCGTTGCTAGACTAAGAATGGCTTGTCGAACACAGGCACCTCGGGATCGAGTGGAGTGCTCGAAAGTGAGGAGTAGCATCGATGTCGCTTTATCGGAACTACGATCGAGTGGATCATTTGCCTCGGGTGTCGGAGTGTGAGCCCTAAGCGAGAAACTCTATACGAGTGAAGAGAGAAGATAATTGAATTGTGTGTCAAAACGAGGGGGTGAAAGAGGGTATTTATAGGTGTTTTTCGGTCCTCGTCACCTGGATAGGCGCCTAAGCCCAGGCGCACCAGAACTCAGGCGCCTGGGTTTAGGCGCGTGAAGACACAGGCGCGCAAGGTGAGGAGCTCAGAGTTTTGAAGATACGATTTCGATACTTTCCAAAACCGAGAAGCGGGTGTATAATACAAAGCGTGGGGATTAAGTGTTCTCCGATTTTGACCTAGCGCCACGGTGTTTAGTGGGCCTTGGGTGTGCATCCCAGGGTTTACTTGGCGCGGTGCTGACTCGGTTCGAGTTTCGGGACCGACTCGGGGTCCCGGTGTCAGAATTGACTCTAATTAGTGTCTATGCGACCGTAACGACACGACTAAGGCTGCCAAGATGTTAGTTTTATTTTTTTGAGTAATTTATTTGGTCCGTTCTATAGAAAACTATCCAAAACATCGCGAACCCACGTCAAGTTGCAGTCCGATCGTCGTCGGGTGTTTGTTGGGCACTTCTGCAGCCACCAGGTCCAAATCTGGGTGTCTACACTGTTGTTATAAGCTGTTCATGCTATTGCTGTTGTTACATGTCAACCGTTGTTCACGACTTGCTGCTGCTCTGCTCGCTTTTTCCCGTTCTCGGTTCTTTTCGTCGTTGCTGCTACCCTAGTTCTTCATTCCCCTATTATTTTGGAATATTGTGTTTCCATTGTTGTTGTTGTTGTTATACTTCTACCTCGCTTATTTCTCGTGTCTCGTTTGTGCATCGGTGTTTAGTGAAGAACAAGTTTCCGAGACAACTTTTGGACTATTGAAGTTTATGAGCTTGGACTAATCAAGATTGAGTACGTGATCGTTTCGGATGCCGACCGTAGGTAGCTTTAGGACGTTACTTGATTTTATATCGTCTGTTTGAGTAGTAGTATGTAGTAAATATTTTTAACTTTGGTTTTCTAATTTTAGTTATTTATTATTTGCCGATAATATTATTTTTAAATTGTGTACCTTATAGATATTTTACAAGTTTTCGATATCGTTTTATAAATCGTTAGTAATTTTTTTTATGATCATTATAATATTTTGTTGGTTATCATGGCATTAGTAACTGAATAATATCGATTCATATTTTTTTCATATTTTGTTAATTTATAATTTAAACTCAAAATCGTATTTTTATATTATAATCGAGATTTGTATACTTGTTTAATGAATTAATTTTCGTTTTACGATTTATACTAATAAATGAGAAAATAGTCGATTTTGTTTTAAACATTTTTAGTCGAGACTATTTTCACTAATAGTTTCCTATTTGTTTACGATTGACTATTTTTAGTAAAATCCGTATTATTTATTAATAAAAGAAAAAGTCTCATGGTACCCTCGAACTATGTCACATTACACATGGTACCCCTGCTTTTAAGTTTGTTCCCATGGTAACCTTGAATTTTATATTTTAGTTTCCGATTTGCCCTTACCCAGGTTTTTGTCACGACGCCGTTAAATTATGATCAAAAGTTGATGATTAGTTTTTAATTAATTTTGAAGGGAAAATTAATTACATCACTGAACAACTACTTTTTTTTCCATGGTACTCCTATGTTTTCATAGTTGTTCTCACGGTACCCCTGAAAGGAAAACAACGACTCATTGAAACAAAGCAACGACTAGTTTACTGAACTAACCATTACACAAGTGCTTATAAGTTCACTCTCATTTCTATTTTGGCAGAAGAAAAACAAACAATCTACACTTACTCACTCCAAACACTTACTCACTCAACCTGTTCACCTCCTTCACTTGTAGAAAAAAAATGGAAAAAACTTCATCGCCATAACCTTGAAGCTCGATCATAATGAAACATCAAATTTTTCCATGTTTTTTGTACAAGTGAAAAAGGAGGTGAAAAGGTTGAGTGAGTAAGTGTGGATTGTTTTTTTTGGTGAAATGTGAGTATTATTATATCATTCACAAGCAATATACAAGAGGGGATGAGAGGTGAGGACCTCTAACTCATACAAGACCAGAAAAAAAAAAACATAAAACCAACAGACAACACAAGAACACCAAAATTAAATCAGTTTAAGTAAGCATTTCGTTTCTTGGTTGTTTGTAGTAGTTTGTAGAATCTCTTTAGCTTTGGATTTGATTGTATCTTGGATGTTCGTTGTCGTGAACTCCGGTCTTTGGACAATTTCCATCCATTCTAGCATTATTCCTCGCTATACATACTGCATATATGACAGTAGTAGTGACCATAGGAATAAGATTCTCATTCGTTTTAAAGACCCTGAACTCATGTAACTGGGGAAGTCTGAAACCAGTCCAGTCCTCATTTTCCTTCGATGTGTGGATTGTTTATTCTTCTTCTACCAAAATAGAAAGGTGAGTGAATTAATAAGCACTTGTGTAACAGCTAGTTCAGTAAACTAGTCGTTGTTTTGCTTCAATGAGTCGTTGCTTTCCTTTCAAGGGTACCATGGGAACAACTATGAAAACTTAGGGTACCATAGGAACCCCTCTCATTTTGAAGAAAAGTAGTTGTTAAGTGATGTAATTAATTTTCCCTCCAAAATTAAGTAACAACTAATCATTCAACTTTTGGTCATAAATTAACGGCGTCATGACAGAAAATTGGGTAAGGGCAAATCGGGAACTGAATTATAAAACTCAAGATTAACATGGGAACAAACTTAAAAGCAAGAGTACCATGTGTAATGTGACATAGTTCAAGGGTACCATGGGAAATTTCCGATTAATAAAAACTATTTTCTAAAAATAATTTGAAACCTTTGTAAAATCCATTTAATATATACTCCCTCCGTCCATTATTTATCGCCCCACTTCATGAATATATGTGAGGAGTATTTTAATGGAGTGGGGCGATAAATAGTGGACGGAGGGAGTAAAACTCATCGACTCAATTAATTTTGATATTATTTTTCTGAAAACATCCATTTTATAAAATTTATAGTTTTAACTCCATTTTCTAATTATTTATAATATACTATATATTAACTTATTATATTTTATTTATATTTTGAGTAACGAATTTAGAAATATATTAAAGTTACGATAACGACGATAATAATAAAATGTTAATTTCGTTATAAATGCAATTTTTAATACATTTCACTTATTTTAATAACTTATGTATTTTCTATAACAAAATTTCTACTTTAAGTAAGTTTCTATTTATAGAAAGTTTCCCTTTTAATATAAAAAGTTTATTCATTTTATCCTCACAATGATTATATCTTTTGAATATCGATAATGGCTTGGTTTGGAGTTATGGAATAAAGACAAGTGTGGGTTTAGAGTAATATAGTCTGGGATGTAGGTTTTTGCCATCAACTGTAAGGCTGGTGTGTCTTTATGGGGCACATTGGTTGTTGAACTGAGCATGGTTTGTGTTTAGGAGAGTATGCATTGTGCCCTTTAACTTAGATATCGCATCGTGTAAGTCACGTCGTGTTGAACTGGATATGTTTGTGTCCAGGAGGGGTGTATACTACTTAAACCAGGACCTCGCTGCACACAGTCCTATTATGGTTGAGGTGCCTGGTTACAGGCTGGATTCTGTTATGAGTTATGTCTACAGTTCTCGAAGCTAGTTTCCAGTATTATCCTAGTGAAAGTCTAGCCTTGTGCACAATGATTCCCATCATCTAGCCAATGTAAGGTATAGGGTCTCGGGTGTGGCGTGGTGGTTAGAGTTAATTTCTTAACCATGTCTTGTGAGGCGACGTTGGTGCAACTCCCTCCATCAATAATCACGTTACACCATTTGTCTTTGACCAAGCATTTAGTGTGGAAGATTTGGTCACGTTGTTCGGCCACAACCGGTTCAACAATGGTGTGCAAGGTACGACGTAAGACCAAAAACTCAACATAACTTGGTGCTACAAACTCTAGCACGTCATCCCCCTCTAACTCCTCCCCGTTTGTGACATATGACGGTTCATCCTCATCACTAAAACCCTCCATCAATTCATTGTGATAACTAATTGCCTTTCTTAGTGGGATGACTCTTTTATTAGGACAATCACTTTGAAAGTGACCGAATCCTTGACACTTAAAACAACGGACCTTATACATGTCTTTGGATTTGGTGTCTGTTTTAGGTGTTGTTTGGGTAGCAATTACGGACTTTGGGGTTTGACTTGAACTAGACCCTCCGAGTTTATTAGGTGTTTCGGATTTTGTCCAAGTGTTCGTTGTAGTGGTTAGAGTAGTTCGTCGTTTTTGTTGGCCCTCTACTTTTAAACACAAAGAGCATAACAAATAAAACGATGTGTAAGGATGTAAATCTACCACATCAGCTAGGTTACGATTTAATCGCCTACAAAACCTTGCCATCTTTTGTTTCTCGAGCTCTTCTAAATCACACATTAAAGATGTTTTTTCGAACTCCTCTATATACGCACTAATTGACATGGTCCCGTGTTTCAATTTGGCTACCTTATGATATAAGTCGATTTTGTAACTTTTTGGAACATACCTCTTGCGTAACTTATTTTTGAGTTCCTCCCATGACCGGATCTTAGGTTTTTCCTCCCGTGCTCGCCTAGTCTTCATACTTTTGAACCATAGGGATGCACTTTTTGTTAGCCTCAAGATAGCATACTTGCAAAGCTTCTCATCGGGGACATCCTTGAATTCGAACATCCTCTCGATTTGACGCTCCCAGTCCAAGTACTCTTCCGGATCTCCCTTCCCCGAATTCAGGCAACTTCGTGACTTTGAATTCGTGATGGGGCTTGAGTACATCCACAAATCTCCTAGCGCCTCCTCCGGGTCTATTCTCGACAAATTGCGCAGGGCACAGAGCAATTGTTGGATGAGATTGTCGTCATTACCCCCTCCATTATTGACGTTGTTTACGTCATTTGTCGACATTATTGTCATTGATATCGTGATCTCCCATGTCACGAAACACGACTCTGATACCAAAATGGTGCGAATGCTGAAGCGATTTAGAATAAGAAATGAAAGTTGGGTCGAAGGTTAGTGTAACCTTGGGTGATGACGTGGATTTAGGACTGAAATTGAACTAAGGCTAATGTAACCTTGGTTCGTGGTTAAGGTCTTCCTGAATTTTGACGTTCGTGACACGCCTATTTTAGGAAAGAAAACACTTTGAATTACGTAAGGATTTTGTGATGAAATAAAAGACAAACTTAACCAAAGATATTTAGATCGAATTGGACCTTGAATTCGATATAAATAATGTAGATATTGGCGCACAAATTCCTCTATGCGATTTCAAAGTACTTTCTCGAAATGGGTTTTCACAATGTTTGATATAAATAAAAAACTTTCTGAATTTTTATTGCTTAATCGTTGAATGCATAATGCTAATATGGAACTCGGCTTTTATAGCCTTACATGAGAAGGATCTTGATCATATTACGAGATACTTGCTAATTTTAATTGATATCTAATCTACGAATAAGTAGTAACTAATCCTATAGAATAATGTCTTATCTCATGCATATCTTGAAATGATCTCTATATGATCATTCTTATTCTTATTTCCTAATTAAAAAAAGATTATATCCATTTATATGGATAATGAATCTCACGGATACCCTTACGAAATCAGCACCAAATCAACCTTGATGATACTCCCTTTTGTTGCTAAATATAAGAAGATTATGCTTTGAGTATTTGGAGTAAGGATCACGCATATACCCAAGTATCTTCCTTGCATATCAAGGTATACTTTGCTTATCTTGCTAGTATCTTCATGTGATCCTTGGCTGAAATTCTCACATGGTCTTTGGGCTAATTTGTGACGTGTGTGAGCATGCACACGCCTACCTTTATTGCATTTGGTTCGAATACCCCGAGTGAGTGCATCGTCTCATTGTGGGCTTTGTTTGGTCCAAGCACAATCGGGTCAGGTTCGAGTTTACTCGTATCATCCATGCCAAATCATATCACTTTAGGCCGAGGAAGCCTTTTTTGTAAGGCATCCAAAGCCTCTTGTATTTTAAGTTAGCCCCCCAAGTATTGAGAGGCATCTACTTGGAAACGCAAGCTCTCTCCTTGCTTACTTATAATGGCGATTGTTGATAGGAACTCCACCCACCTAGCACCTTTACGTTCACACTCATGTTGCTTGTGGTTGTTCTTCAATAGACTTTGGTTAGAATAGGACATGAGAGAGTTTTAAACCCCGGATTCATGCTATCACCAAACTTAACCTTGAGTAAGAGCTCAAAGTTCGGTAGACTTGATATAGGTGTTTGATATCTTAAGGACTTCAAATCATTCACGACATTGTAATCTTTGCTTACCCATGTATCTTTCCCCATTGGTTCTTTTTCATTGACTTCCTTGCACCCTTTTGTCTCCTCGACTTGTTCTTGTATTGGCTCCTTCCTGACTAGCATCTCGGACAAGGATAAGGCATCCTTAGCACCTTCACTTTGTTGAGAGTTGTTGGTTAACTTCCCTTGTGTTGGTGGCGAAGTGGTTGAGTGATCTTCTTGCTCCCAAACTCGAACTTGTAAGTGTTGTCCCTTCCATGGAGCGTGGTATTACGGTCGAACTCCCATGGTCTACCCAAGAGGAGATGGCAAGCATCCATATGGACGACGTCGCACAATACTTCATGTTTATAGACGCTACCGATGGAAAAAGGAACCAAGCATTGCCAATCAACCTTTACCTCAGCCCCCTTCTTCAACCATCTTAACTTGTAAGGGGTTGGACGTTCTTGTGTCTTCAAACCTAATTTGTTAACTATCGTATTTGAGGATACATTGGTGCAACTTCCCCTATCAATGATGAGGTTACACATTCTTTCTTCCGGGTTAGCCACAATCGTGTCTTGGGTGAAGTCTTCCCCCTCAATCTCATCTATGATCAAACTTTCGTCAACTTCATATTCAACAGGACCCTCCCTTTCCCACGCTTCGACCTCCATAGTTCTTAGGGTCCTTTTGGACGAAAAATCTTTCCTAACATCCCCATAACCTTGGCATTGGTAGCATCTGACCCTACTCTCGATTATGGACGTATTTGGAGCATTTCCCCCACACTCTTACCCTTATCCGCAGCTGGAATGGGTAGGGGTCTGGTAAGCTCAATTCCTTTAGCAGGGTGAAGTATTTACCTTGACCGGTCTTAACATTGGCTTTAGGAATGACCTTGGGTTTTCCCATCATCTTGACTCTTAAGGACAGACTTACAACATCATTAAACGACCTTAAGGGTTGTATCCTCACCTTGTTATCAATCCCCAGATCTAAACCTTCAAGGAACCTAGCTATATTTTGCTCAGACTTTTCATTGACCTCACATTACAAAATAAGTTATTTGAAATCCCTTAGGTATGCTTCAACCAACCTCTCGTTTTGCCTTAACTTGGACAATTTTACAAACAAATCTTGCGTAGTCTTTTGCAACAAATTTGTCAAGCAATTTCTTTTTAAGTTTACTCCAAGATTTTATAGTCTCCTTTCCCTCTTTGTTCCTTTGGAACTTCACATTTTCAAACCACAAGAAAGCATACCCCTTAAGCTTAAGAATAAAGATTTTGAAGGATTTGTCATCGTTATAGCCTTTAAATTCAAAGAATCTTTCCACCTCCCTAATCTACTCTTATAAATCATCCGGATTTAAGCTACCATTAAATTCAGGAATCTCTACATTGATGTGTTTGTCGTATTCTTCACACTCTTCTTCTTGTTGGCTTTCCTCTGAATCCGAGCGCAACTCGATTAAGTGGGTAGCTCCTCCTCCCCTTCTTCCCCGACCACGTCCACGACCCCTTCCTCCAAAGTCTCCTCCATGGTTGTCCCCCACGTTATTAGCTTGCTCCATCATGGTGTTGAGGGCTTGAACCATAATGTGATACGAGTTGGAATGAACTTAGATTAATCTGTTTTGTGAGTAGTATGCACTGAATTGAACAAGGATAAACAACTAAACAGAAATGCGTAAGTTATAGTATTTTGTAGTAAAAAATGTAACCGAAGGATAATATGCAAGGTGAGATAGACCTATATCTCAACAATGAGGGTACTAATTTAAGTAACTCGATTGAATAAGCGAGTATTAGAGCTGGTAACGCGACTCACTCTAAGACTTTGTCTTGTAAACAACAACGACGAAAATGAAAGTCAAGCTTTACTCAGATTTGTTTGATGAAGATTGAATGATTTATTCATCAATTACTTCGCTATTTATAGCCTACAACTCAACCCAAGGATGAGATTAACCATCAAAGTCAAGCCTCATAAAGTGGGTGACAAAAACAAAGAAAGGGAAATGAACTGGCTAGAACTAAATAGCTAGATACAATGAATAAGTGAGAACACAATTAGCCTACTTTCCATGCTCCAAATCAGATGCAAGGCCCCTGTTTGCTCGATTAGTCTTGATTAAACGGACTTGACAATAACAGCTCTTCTCCTCGGGAATTTGTTGAAAGCTTTAAAGAAAGTCGAGGCAAAAGAAACAATTCCATCAAAGAATTTAACAGCGGCATTTTTCAATGCACAACTGACTTGTTTGGGGCATAACTTCGTCAATACTTGTTCAATGAAACTTTACAAGTAGTCACTGGAAAGATAAGCTCGAAATCTGTTTCCTCCATTTTAAATGGCTACAAAATTCCAAGTATAACTCGAGATATGGACCGATCAAAACAAACTCGCATCATACTGTCATTCCTTGAAAAAGAATTATCCTCAATCCTTGTAACAAGTATCCCACCTAGATCAAATACAAAATTTGTTAGGATCAACACATCCTCACTCCAAGTTGAACCGAGTGTGAAATCAGTATGACTAGAATCTCGTCCAGGTGCGTGCGAGTATCTAAATTCACTATCTAGATTTCGCCCTATCTTGAAGATATGTGGGAAATTTCATAATTTTCACAAAGGTAGTAAGCAAATAAAAGAATCTCCATGATATGGCTGATATATTATGGGAATCTCGTCCAAATCACAATAAAATCAATGGGGATGTCATGATCTCCATGAAGAATAAGATCAAGTAGATTATTGCCTCAAATGTGTTGATGTCGTGATCTCAAGGAGATGGAAGGAAATCAAACATCTCACAATTTTGGTAAGGATATACTTAGGTGATACTAGTAGATTATTTTGTAGTATTTATTTCCATGTTATATTAGATATTGTAGATTAGAAAATCACTCGAGATAACGAGTTGATCTTCACATGTAGGTTATTTATATGCCACAACAGTAATGTATAAGACAGAATATGAATTATGAAAAGAAGAAAAAACTGGTTGCATTTTGATCTTGTGATCATGGTGTTTACTAAATTCGAGAAGATACTTCGAATTGGCGAAAAAAGATTGGGCTCCAATCTCTTTCGTGATTAGTTTCGGGTTCAAGGTCAAACTACGGGCTAAATATCCCTTTATATTTATCATTTATTTCGTTCATCAATAAACGCACAGCACGAAGTGCTTTATTTCATAAAGAAACGTGTCACAAACGTCAAAAACTCAAGGTTACATTAACCTTAACCAAGGTTACATTAACCTCGATCCTATCCTTCACCAAAAGACACTATACTTATTAGTTTGTGCTTCCGCGTTCGCATCACAAATGGACATAAGTATGGGTAATGTTGGTATTATGGCTCGACCACAAGCTCGATTCCTTTTCAAATAGGTGCTGTTTTGAATGCCTGTGAACTCTACTTTGCTTGTTGTGAACAAGGATGGATCAAGTATCTTTTGTTGCTTCTCAAAGTATTTCACAAGCTCAATCCCTTTACTCTCCTTGTTTGTTTTGGCTAAAATCAGGATTTGTTTCTTCTTGCACAACCCGTTTGGTTGAAGATGATACTCGTCAAAAACAGGTGCTAATGTTGGATCAAACACCAAACTTTCCTCGTAAGTGTTTTCAAATGAGAAAATTGCCGATTTTTTTTTTAAACCACGTGAATAGTACTGCTTCGTGAACATTTTTTTTTGAAATATGAATCAGAACTTCAACTAGATCCACGAAACAATCAAAACCGTTTAACCCTCGAACTACCTCGCTCGAATTTAACCCTTAAACACTCCTTCAACACTCCTTGGACCGTCTGAATTTTAAGAAAAAACAAGAGTTGTAGCTCTTATACCACTTATGATGTGTGTTGGAACGGACTTAGATTAATCTGTTTCGTGAGTAGTATGCGCTGAATTGAACAAGAATAAACAACGAAACAGAAATGCGTAAGTTATAGTATTTTGTAGTAAAAAATGTAACCGAAGGATAGTATGCAAGGTGAGATTGACCTATATCTCAACAATGCGGGTGCTAATTCAAAAAACTTGATTGAATAAGCGAGTATTAGAGGTGGTAATGCGACTCACTCTAAGACTTTGTCTTGTAAACAACAAGGACGAAAAAGAAAGCAAGGTTTTACTCAGAATTGTTTGATGAAGATTGAATGATTTATTCATCAAGTACTTGGCTATTTATAGCCTACAACTCAACCCAAGGATGAGGCTAACCATCAAAGTCAAGCCTCATAAAGTGGGTGACAAAAACAAAGAAAAGGAAATGAACTGGTTAGAACTAAATAACTAGATACAATGAATAAGTGAGAACACAATCAGCCTACTTTCCATGCTCCTAATCGGATGCGAGGCCCTTGTTTGCTCGAGTAGTCTTGAATAAACGGACTTGAAAATAGAAGCTCTTGTCCTCGGGAATTTACTGAAAGCTTTAAAGAAAGTCAAGGCAATAGAAACAATTCAAAGATTTTAACAACAGTGTTTTTCAATGCACAGCTGACTTGTTTGGGGCATAACTTCGTCAATACTTATTCAATGACCCTTTAAAAGTAGTCATTGGAAAGATAAGCTCGAAATATGTTTCCTCCATTTTGAATGACTACAAAATTCCAAGTATAACTCAAGATATAGACCGATCAAAACAAGGCTGCAAAATGATCTCGCGTCATAACATTCACGGTTTTGGCAATGGTGTTGACTTTTGTTTCTATGCTAGCCATCCTCTCTTCACCCACGTTTAAAGATGGTTTATTTTTGTGTTTTTGTAAGTAGTTGGGTTGTTTTTGTGGACTCACGCTCACGACTCACAACCAAAACGAACCAAACCTCTAATACCAGAATTTGGAGCATTAAACCTGGGGTTAAACTCAAACAATGGGAGCTAAAAAAGATATAAACGAACTACCCTCACTCCTCCAAGGTTTAGACGACTCAAGTTGGTTTTGTGTGCTTTAACCCACTCCTCACCTTGCTCAAGCAACGAGGAATATGGCTCAAAACCCACCCATGCTATTAACCCAAGTCTGCTTAAGCTAACAACGAGACTAGGTGACTAGTCTAACCCCTACGAGGTTAACTAGGCCAAACCTTGCACTAGATACTCGGTTTTGTGAAAGGATTTTAAAGAGAGATTTAAACTCTTCAAATTATCATTCATATACGGCTGCCTTTGTTACAATGCAAGTGAGGTCCTTATATAGGCCCCTTTAGTTCACATAATCAACCGTTTATAATACCAAAAGCAAAAGACTAAGTGCTACAATCGTCAATAAAAAATGAAGTACAAAATAGGTTGTCCCCTCCTTTAGGCATGCTCCTTTTAATTGTTTTTGTCTTCTTTTGTTGCTTGATCCCCAAGGATACTAAGGACACTAGATGATTGGCACGAGGAGTAGTAGGTGCTGATGGAAAAAGGATAAAGGCGGTTTTGGCTCACACACTATTGTACACCCTTTTTTGGCAATTGACTTTTCGCTTTTGTTTTCGCACACCCATTTCGTGGTTCAATTTTCTTCAGATTTCAATAGACTTCAGCAAAATTCACCCTAGACTTTTATTTAATACCTTAAGTCTACATTACGTTGCAATTGGAATTAAAGTAAAAGGTGGCAAGGTTTGAGAATTAGCCCTCTTTGAAGTCGTAATGGTCTAATCGGACGAATCCTCGCTCTCCCCATGCTCCAAGTCTTTCGTTTCCTGTTGGACTCCAGGCCGGCTCCTGTGGCAACAACAATTAAAACAAGGCATTTAATAGTTGGTACAATTCAGGGGGTACATGCTCCTTTAGGTGTGCTCTTTGAGTGGACTTTCCCCTCACTTGTTCCTTGAGCTCCAAGGCTTAAAAAGAACATAAGGACAAAACCGTGACAAAAAAAGAGGGACCATGCCTTTGGGCTGCTACACATTTGTCTTCACTAATTATGGCAATGATCTTCTCACTTGAATTTTGCATGCCTCCAACTTGTGACTTGTTTTGATACCAATCCACTTAGCCTTTAACAAATTTTTCTTAGACTTATTTATAGGTTTTAAGATTAGATTAAGGTACTTGAAGTGGTTTAGTGAAAATTAGCCTCATATGAGAATTAGAGTCCTCCATGTTACCCTTACTCGCTCATACTCGCCGTAATTTTACCTTCACCTTGGTCCGACATTGAATCAATCTCTAGATTAGCTATGGTTGCCCATGAAGTCCCATGATTGCTCATATTGACCATAAGGATGTTATCTATCATTTACAAAAAGAATCACCCCCAATAGGTTTGTAAATCTAGAGCTAGAAATCCTTAAGCCTATATGTCAGAAGGCTATTCGGCGGAACAGGCAGAATTTTACCTTACCTTGCATCGCGCATAACTTTTAACTCCCTTGGAATTAAGTTACGTTATTTACAGCAATTTTAAGGTAATGAAGTCTGCTTTCCAACCCAAAATGAATCACTCAAAAATAATTTCCTAGATTTAATTTGGCACACACATTTGTGACGATAGGTCAGGTTTGCACCTGCAACTGTCTTCATTTGCAAGGGTTACTTTCAAGCTTCATAATTCTTATTCTAGGAAGGCTATTAACATGATTCAGAATCCATTATTTTCCTCATTTTCCATACTGATCACTCATTTTCCATTGAGTTTAGCCTTTAGTTATATGACAATCAAGTTGATCAAAACTTGTAACCCAATGTCCTAGACTTTTATTTAGTAATTAGAGCCTAGTACAAGTTGCACTTTGAATTTAGGTGAAAGAAGAATCGGTGTGAAAATTAGCCTCATTTGAAGTGATGGTAGTCGGACCGTACGAACCCTCTCTATTCTCATGCCCCAAGTCTAAGTTTTCTAATTTTACCCCTGGCTTGACTCCCGTGGCAACCCCCCTTCTTGAGAGAATCTTGTCATCAAGCTCATGTCTTTCGCCTCTTCAGAATCATCATGGCTCGAACTCAGATAATGCATTTTGAACCCCTCATGAATATCACACCCCACGAAGTTGCCTATTATTGGACCACCCCTTTCATCGACTTGGTATGGACCATAGACATAAGGCTCTAGCTCTTCTTCCTCGTTGAGACTCTTGGACTGTTCATTTGGACCCTAAGTCACGTGCTCATCATCTTCATTGACGCCTTGTCTTGCCTTGGCATCCATACTGACTTCCTCCCATGGTCTTGTTGGGATTAGTGGGGGTGTGTATGGACCTTTCTAGGACATTCCCTTGGTTTCTAGACTTTCCAAGCAATACTTTAGCTCTAGTAGGGCTTCCTCCAACATTTTAGGCCGAGGAAACCTTTGTTGTAAGGCATCCAAAACCTCTTGAATTTCAAAGTCATACAGTCGGAAAATCAACCCTTCTCCTTGCATACTTATGATCGTAATTGTTGGCAACCCTTACCTTCATGTTCATGTCACTTGCGGTTGTTCTTCATCGGACCTTGATTAGGATAGGAAATGAGGGGCTTAAACCCCGGACACCCACTACTGTCATACTCAACTTTGAACAAAAGCTCAATGTTTGGTAGACTCGAGATAGGACATATCAAAGCTTTCAACTCATTCACCGCAACGTAATCCTTACTTACCCTCGTACCTTTCCCCGTTGTGCCTTCTTTGTTGTTCTCCTTGCACACTTCTTCCTCCTTGTTGCGTACTTGCTCTTGCATTAGTTATTTCATGATTAGAGTTTCAGATGAGAATAAGGCTCCTTTAGCTCCCTCATTTGGTTAAGATTTGTTGGCCACCCCACCCCCCCTCCCTTGTGATGGCGGTAAAGGGGTTAGGGTGATCTTCTTACTCCCAAACTCGAACTTGTAAACGTTGTCTCTTCCATAGTGCGTGGTGTTAAGATCATATTCCCATGGCCAACCCAAGAGGAGATTGCAAGCGTCCATAGGGACTACGTAGCGCGTCCATAGGGACTACGTCGCGTCACACTTCATCTTTATAGATGCTTCCTGTGGAAAAAGGAACCAAGCATTGTCTATCAACCTTCAGCTTTGCTCCTTTCTTCAACCACCTTAGCTTATACGGGGTCACGTTTTTGTGTTTTCAAACCCAACTTGTAGATCATGGTAGTTGAGGTTACATTAGTGCAACATCCCCCGTCGATGATTAGATTGCATACCCTTTCTTGAATGGTGCACCGGCTTCGAAAAAGGTGACGCCTTTGATCATCCTCCAAGGGGACCTCTTTAGAGTGCATCACTTGACACAGGACGAAACTAAGGCCTTCATCCGGAGTGGCCACAATTGTGTCTTGAGTGAAGTCTTTCTCCTCAATCGCCTCTATGACTACACTCTCATCAATTTCATATTCAGCAAGACCCTCCATTTCCCACACTTCAACTTCCATAATGCTTAAGGTCCTTTTGGAAGGGCAATCCCTCCTAACATTCCCATAACCTTGGCATTGATAACATTAGACCTGGCTTTCACTCATGAACGCATTTGGTGCGCTTCGTCCAACACCCTTACCCTTATCCACAACCGGATTAGGTAGAGATTTGGTAAGCTCAATTGCCTTAAGTGGGGTGGGTCCCTTGACCGGGCTTGACATTAGCTTTAGGGATAACCTTGGGTTTTCCCATTTTTTTCGACCCTTAATGACAAACTTATAACATCGTTAAACGACCATAAGGGTTGCATTCTCACTTTGTTAGCAATTCCCACATCTAACCCTTCAACAAACCTAGCTATCTTTGATTCTGACTTCTCATTGACCTCACATTTAAAACTAGGTTGTTCGAACTCCCTTAGATAGGCTTCAACCAGTCTTTCATTTTGCCTCAACTTGGACAATTTGACAAATAAATCTTCGGTATAATCTTTTGCTAAAAACTTTTCAAGCATTTCTTTTTTTGAGTTTACTCCAAGATTTAATAGGTTCCTTCCCCTCTTTACTCTATTGGATTTCATGTTCTCATTCCACAAGGAAGCATACCCTTTTAGTTTAAGGATGGATGTTGTAACACCCGCTATTTTTCCTAGCATTTTTTTCCTTTCCGTTATGACGCTGTCATAACTCTGTCACATTTCGGCCTTATGTTTCTTCATTTTTCTAAGCTTTATTTTCATTTTGAGTTTAATGATATTTATTTATATTTTTAAAAGATTTTAATTCTTTTAAATCTATTTATTTGAATTGCTTCGTAAACAATTTATTTTTCCGCGAGTAATTTTATTTCTCTACGAATTAACGTATTTAAGCTCGGATTTGAGTTATTCCTTTTTCTACAAATGCCTAAACATATTTTTATAATATTTTCAACTTGTAAAAATTTTTATTTACGAAAATTTAGCCATTAATGATTTTATTACGAAGTTTCGTAAATAATTATTTTCTTATGCGAGGTTTACTCGAATTACTTTGAAATGCCTTTAACTATTTTACGATACTTCTTTTTATCAACTTAAAGATTATTCAGGACCTTTTTCCCCATGTTTTGGACCGACACATCTTTTTGTCACACTCTTACTACGTTTTTATAATACGTTTTATTTCATTACGTTAAATGTTGTTGCATAGGATTCTTTTTCCGCATTTAACCTTGGCTTAATGAGCAAACCCTTCATACTCCTTCTTCTCCTCTTTGGCCGGCCACCTTGAATGATACCACATTAAATTCCTCAACTTATTTATTCTCATTTAAACTTTAGAAACCTCCCAACTCTTTTACATTCATTTCTCATAAAAATCATTCAACACCCTATTTTCTTCTCCCTTCCTTTGGCCGTGGCATTTCTGGTTTTTCAAGGCCTAATTTTGCTTCATTTTTGAGTCATAATCATCTCATCTTTATCATCAAATTAATCCTTATTCTGATCCTATCGTTAAGGTAATAATCGATGTTGTTTTCAATCGTTATTCACCTTGATTTTCTTAGTTTTTCTCATGGTATTTTTCTGTCATGATTTTCGTGCACTATAGGATCTGTGGACGAGCCCGAGGCCGACGAGTATATTATCGATTCCGACTTGGATTAGAGGTAACATCGATGTTACTCGGTATTACTTGATTTTAATTGTATAATTGCATGTATATTTTTATATTTCATTTTTGACAATATATGTATGTCATATGATCTATAAAATTTTTAAAAGTTGAAGATTTGCACGATTCTGTATTTTTATCCTTTTACGAGATTAACGATTAAATTGTTGTATTGATTTGTAAAATCGTAATATTCGGCCTAAACTTGTAATATATGATTATATTCTTTAAAAATGAGGTTTCTTGTGATTTTTAATAATTCCGTATTTTTCTGATATTTTAATTATCGATTATTGAATTTATACCGTTTACGGACAAAAATGTTTAAAAGCCGATTTTTTTTTCAAGCACTTAACCATTTTATTTTAACCTGAAATTTGACGTGGGAAATATTTCTGATGAAATATAATTTTCTGAATTTTTTCATAATTCTTAAGTGGGTGAATTAATTAATCACTTTAAATCATCGTTTATCATTAAAACCGCGTTTGTCGTTTAAATTCTCGATTTCTGGTCTTTTGCATAAATCTGGAATTTTGGAAATCTAAAAAAATAGTAGTTTCTGGAAAATCATTATTTTTTAAGTTTAATAATATTTTTTGGATATTAATACTTAAATTGTTTTGTAACTACTATTTTTATTAATCGTTATTGTCGAGATTAGACGATTAACGAGAAAACCCTTTAAAAATCGAGTTTAAGAATTCTGGAAAATTTTCTTTTCTGGACAGAATGTCCAAAAATATATTTTAGCTATTTTACGTAATTTTTGTACTATTTATTAAAGTCTTTAATTAATAGTAATGATTTTTGGACAAAATTACGATTTATTGTTAAAATGCTTCGTCTTACCTAAAAGAATTATTTTCCTAGCAATTTTGAAAATATTTAAATCTGAAACTTTAAGAGTTAAATCACCACTTATTATATTCTTAATTTGTTTAATGGTTTAATTAAATAAAAGACGTTAAAAGATTTATTTTACATTTGCTGTAAAATCCTATTTATGTTCGTATTGTCGAAACTAATAATAATTGGGGAATTTTAGTTATAAATTTTGAAAACACCCTAATTAGTGGTACTAAAATGTTTAAGACATTTTTAATCATGTTATAACACTTGTACGATATTTCAATAATTTCATAAACTCAAATGTTCTCACTTTAACAATTAGTATCGTTAAGGCCGAAAGTATTAGTTTTATAAATCTATATCGGTTACTAAAATTGTTGGGTTAGTATGAACTAATATTTACGATATTTTGATATGATGCTATTTTTAAGAAGGTTTCTAAAAGTAGAAGTTTCCTAAAATATAAAGTTTCCTCTTTTGAAAAGTGATCCTTTTCCTTTTGTTCTCTTATTATTTATAATGATTATATCTTTTTAAATATCGATAATGGCTTGATTTTGGAGTTATGGAACAAGGACAAGTGTGAGGTTAGAGTAATATAGTCTACGATTTACATTTTTGTCATCCACTGTAAGACTTGTGTGTCTTTATGGGGCACATTGGTTGTTGAACTGAGCATGGTTTGTGTTCAGGAGAGTGTGCATTGTGCCCTTAAACTTAAATATCGCATCGTGTAAGTCGCGTCGGGTTCAACCGGATATGGTTTGTATCCAGGAGGGGTGTATACTACTTAAACCAGGACCTCGCTGCACGCAGTCGTGTTATAGTTGAGTTGCCTAGTTAGAGACTGGATTCTATTAGGAGTTAAATCTACAGTTCTCGAAGCTAGTTTCCAGTATTCTCCTAGTGAAAGTCTGGCCGTCTACGCTAATCCAATCCATAATGCCATTTTGAATATTTTTATTATTATCGATATAATTTGATTTGCAGGTCGGCAAATGTTTTATGTTTTCTCCGGAAAACTCATTATTATTATATTGTTTCGATACGTGAAGTTTTTCATTGAAAGCTTATTTTTATGAATAATGTTTTACTGTTTTCCGTTTTTACTATTTTCATATAATAGTAATTACAGTTTTAAAATCATGTTATACGGCTGGGAGAACGTTGACGTTGCTCCCCACTGATTGTGGTTGTTATGTTTTTAACACGGCATGTATATGTGTTTCTCTTCGGGCGGGCTAGCGAGCAGTTATGGATCCTGCTTATTTATTTTAATAATTATGTCTTATGGATTGTTCAAACCCCTTTTGTGGATTGTTTTAAATTTTGGCCATTTTTAGTTAAGACCTATTGTTGGACTTTACCATTTTAATTTTACTAAGACATAGTTACAGTGTGTTTTAATCCCGACTCTACAGTGTTTCCACCACTGTATCACGTTAAATTTTCTAGGGGATTACAGATGTTTTAAAGGATTTGACATCGTTATAGCCTTTCAATTCAAAAATCCTTTCTACCTCACTCAAAACAATGGGAGCTATGAGATGATATAAACAACCCACCCTTACTCCTCCAAGTCTTGGACGAATTGAGTTGGCTTTGTGAATATTGAACCACTCCTAACCCGAGGAACAATGGTTCAACATGCACCCACGCAACTAGCCTAGGTCTCCTAAACTAACCATGCGAATTAGGTGACTAGTCATATCCTACAAGATTAACTAAGCCTAAACCTTACACTAAAATCTGGTTTTGTGAAGTATTTTGGAGAGAGTTTAAAACTCAACTTTCATTCATTCATAAACGGCTGAATGTTACAAAGCATGAGAGATCCTTTATATAGGACTCAAGTTGGTCACAAACTACCGCTTACAATGAGTTTCGAACATAAATAAAATTAGAAACAAATACTATGCTTAATTAAGAGAGTTCGATACAAAAGAGGAGTAGGCAAGCTTTGTTTTAAGACCTTTGTCCTCTTGCTTGCGTGCGCTCCAACGGAAAATAGGGACTTTAGTTGACTCCCTAGGACCCATCCAAAATGCTAGTAGGAAGACAAAAACAACCTTAGGCGATCGCTTGAAATTGCTTCACTGAAAAAGGAAATGGTCATTTTTGCACTACTTTTCGCTCACCCAACTTGTAATCCGGATTTCTTCAATTTTTCTTAAGCTCCATTCAAAAGTGTCCAAGACTTTTATTTAGTAATTAGAGTCTAGTGCCTGATGCACTTCAAATTTTGGTGAAAGAAGAATCGGTCCGGGTGGACATGACATAGGTCCACCCCGACGCGGCCACGCGCGGGTTTGGGGAGGCGAATGAATCTTTATATGAGATGGGTCGAACTGAAATTTAAATCGAAGCGGAGTCGCCAACGAACTTTGTAGAAGTTCGGATCCGTTCGAACCCACTCTATATCTTAGTTGGCCATGCACAAAGTATGGCCCATTCGGATGTCAGAGTTTATTGGGCTCGTCCCTTTGCATTTGATACCGATACCGAGATTATCGGATACCTTGTATTGAATCACTCTCGTGCGTCAACGGTTTCGGGCATCGGAAAACCGAGGTTCTGAGTAAGGGGTGAGGGTACATGTTGGGAAGTTCACAAAGAACACCCAACCCCGCCCGCACATTAGCGGCCTCTACTAAGATACCGTTTGACTTTAAAATACGCGCGTTAGTAATACGATGAAAATGATATGCAAACAACGTTTTGGCTAAACATGTGAATATTTGAATGGGTTGCTAAGTTGATTTAATGCATCCAATACTAACGTCCAAGATATATTTAGCATGAGAGTTCATTTTAGTACAATAAAATAAACAACGGAAGTAAAAAGCCAAAAATTGAAACAAATGTGTTAGTAACGATAATAACGGTAATAAGGTTTGCGAGAAATATAGAATGATGTAAATAACATAATGCATGGTTTTTGAAACGGTAGCATGACACGTGATTGATTTGACACGTGTTGACCGAGGTCATAAAATATTTTATAAGGCTAGGAATGTGTTTCGGGCTCACGTTTTGACGTGACGAGAGGGCACTCGATCGAGTCATTGAAAGACTCGACCGACTGTGCCTCGGAAAAGGGGTCTGTGCAATATTTGAGGCATTACTTGATCGATTCACGAAGAGACTCGACCGAGTAGGTCGCCACTCGATCGAGTCAATGCGGTACTCGACCGAGCGGTCCTCAAAAAAACAATTCTGCCTCAATTTTTGGATGTCACTCGATCGAGTGGGCTAAGAACTCGATCGAGTGCCCCCTGTACGAACCGGGGTTCGTTTTGCAATTTATAGTTAATTTCGAAATTGCTTTTTGATTTTGAAAATTTGATGAATTGGGCAAAAAATATTGTACGATTTATGCCTGATTCGTACTTTGATACTCATAGTATCCGATATTCGATTACTGAATCGATATCGAATATTTAGAGCGAAACCTAAAAAAATATGTTTGTAAATCGTTTTAAATCAACTGACACGAAATAGGTTATCTCCGCGGTTATAGTGTCAAGACTAATTCTTTCGAATTATGTGATCACTATTTTTAGCATCAATGAATTCGTATCGGTTAGATTTATTTGATTAATTCATTTAGATACGACATCCAATCACTGAATTGGTATCGAATCTAAAGAATGACTCTTTATGATTACTTGAACTAAAAAGAGACTTAATTTGATTCCCTCAGCATCCCGACATCATAATAAATCCTTGCAGATTGTGTGATGTCGGATCCGCGTCAACCAGTTTCGATTCAACTAAAAAAGTGCTTGATTTGAAAAAAGTTTTGTTGTATCCGATAAATGACGAGGATGACGCGACAAGAAGAAAAAAAATGACTTTGTTGATGTTGACTCGTTTCAACAATCAAGCGTTCGGGGTGTCGGGATAAACGACCGGCAACGTCGGGTGAAGCACCTTTGTATATTCGGATTTTCTTATCCTGTCATCATTAACGCTCGACACGAATTAGCGAGTATTTTAATGCTTTTATACTAGTAATTATTATCGATATTATAGACGCGACGATAGAATAATAAAAAAACAAAAAAAAACGACGACGACGGACGAAAAGGACGAACGCGCGACGCGAGGAGGAAAAGGAGAAGAGAGAAGAAAGGGATTTTGCACCCTCAACCTACATGTTTCTTAGTCTCGCATAGAACTCGTTAGTTGTGGCTTTAGCACGGGAGTATCGAGGTTTACGTAAGTTGAGTTATGGTGGTTTAGGGTTTTGCTAGATGTTAGGGTTGTGAGTAGTAATTAGAATGTTTAAGTGTTGATTAGGGTTGTAAAGGGTGAAGAAAAAGGATCCCTAAAAGTGTTGCAAAGGAGGTGTATATATAGGCAAAGGCTCACCTCTCGTCTAGGGTTACTCGACCAAATAACCTGCTGACTCGGTCGAGTGGCCCAAGCAACCGCAGTCGGGCCTGTTTGAGGGGCCACTCGATCGAGTGGGTCAGCTGAAGCGCGAGGGTCCGGTTTTTTGGACCTTGAGTTGGGTATTTTTGTGGGTCTCGTATTTGGATTGGACTTTTGATATTTGCATGGGTGTTTTGTGTCTCGGAAATGACTTTGACCGAGGTTTGACCCGATCGCTAAAAGTCGATTTTATTTCCGGTGTCGGTTTTGACCCAAATTAGTCTTATTTGATTGGAAAAGACCCACTGGGCCTGAATTTGACGTTGGTTTTGTGAGATTTGTACTCCGTAAAAAGCCCAAGCCAGAAACTAATGGTTTCGAGCCCATATCCGAACCGCGTAGAAACACGTTTGCGTCCAATCATCATTTTTGGGTGTTTCTTGGAAACTGCTATAGACACCTAGCAACCAAATGTGGGTGTCTACAGAGCCCCCACTCTGACTGAGGCTCGGACAAGGCGAAAGTCAGAGTAGCTACCAGGCCAATCGAGGATTAAGACCTGGTAGACTTCCGGTCGGGTCGCTTATAGTCCGTTAGACTTGCGTGATGGGCTCGCCAGCCATAAGATAGAAATCATACCTGAGTTTGTGCTGATAACTCCGTGGGGATGCGGACTTGTTGTGTAAGTCCCGGGTGTGCCTATATATGGGCCCATCCCATGCTGTTCTGGGGAATATGCCGCCTAGGGCTTTCCGCTGGGGAGATATATGAGTTGTGCGGGCTTGCCTCTGAAGCCTTGAGTCGTACCTGTATCGGTTACATAAATTTTCGCATGCAAAACGTAGGTAAAAATGTGACTCGCGATGGGGAATAAAAATTTGGATTTTTTGGAATTTTGGAATTTTGATATTTTTGAAATTTTTGAAAAATTAGGAATACTCAGGATGACTAATTCCCGGGATAAGATTGGGGAATCTGAGACTAGGCTTGTTTGTTAAAGCCCGTTTAGAATTAGGAAACTTTGTGGGAGGAAGATACGGAAAGGGGGCTGTAGAACTTGGTGTTATAAATACCCCTCCCTTGTCTTGATTTCCTTCACAACTTCCTCACAATTCTTTTTTCCTCACAAAGAAAGTTCCTTATTCCTTTCAAGAAATTTAGTCATGGGGATTGAGCGCCTGACCGCCATGTTGCAAGAATGGTTCCACCACTTTAGGGACGCTGATAGGGTAGCTTTGTCCTAGACGGGTGTTACTCAGCTGTATACTTTTCGTCAAATGCAGGTGGATCGCTACTTTCTCGATGCTTGTTTGTCCTATTGGGACGATACATATCATGTCTTTGCCTTTCCTCGGGGCGAGATCTGTCCTTTGCCCGAGGAGATTGCTGCTGTGGGAGGATGGAACCCGATACTTCGTCCTGCTGTCCCGTTTTCAGTCCATGACCCTAGGAGGAAGCTACGGGAATTTTCAGGACTTTCCCATAATGAAGTGTCTCGCATGATGGAGGGTGATAGTAATTCTTTGATCGACTTGGCCAAGAAGTTTATGAATCCACATGATGTCCGGGTTAGACCGATTTATAACCGTAGGGCTTTCTCCTTTTATATGCTCCGTGTTTATGCCTTTGAAGGTCACATGGACTTGTTGTCGTGCATTGGTAACACTCGTCTTTTAACCGTGGTTGATATGATGGAGACGGAGCACAGTCCGGCTTGGCTGATTACGGGTGAAATTATCCTAGGCTTAGATAATCGTAAGAGGGATTCTTCAGTTCGTCTGACTGGAAGTACCCATTTATTGCAGGTATTTCGGATTTTTCCTGATTTCTCTCAATTTCTCAATTTTCCGATATTTTTGATTTTTTTCGCGATTTTCCTGCTGCAGTGGGCACTCAATCAAGTACCCTCGTAAAAGCCTCATGTTTCGATTTCAGAGGTACCACTCAATCATACTGCCCTTAGGCGGACACCCACTTTGTCCCGAGAACTCATGTTTTGTTTCCTTTTTTCAGATCTGGCTATTTGAGAGGCTATCAGTCATAGATCCTCCCCTCGACTCTAGTAAATACCGTCATAATGAGGTGATGACGAGGAGACGGGCTATTGATTTTTCTCGCCATATTACTCAGAAGTATTGGGACGAGGTGTTATCATTCCATAGTGGTCCGTTGATTCGATGGGTAGTGCCATGGTGGCCCATTTATGTTTGGACGGGCTTGGCTCCGAGGGATAAGGCTCGTTATCAAGTAATTTTGTCTTTCAGGTAGACAATCCATCTTTACCCCGATCGCATACTAAGGCAGTATGGTTGGACCCAAAGAATCCCGGAAGTTGAAGCAGTCGTGAGTGAATCTACCCAACTGACGGATGTGATGTGCGATACCTGGATGCAAAGATGGTATACCCGGCATACCTGGCCCATTCTTAAATCTCTTCATTCAATCTAGGTTTCAGACTCCTATGTGAAGTGGACTAAAATAGATACTGCCAAGGCTCGAGCTGCTCTAAAGGTTGATGAAACTTTCGACCTGCTGCGAAGGGAGCAAGTTAAAGATAATAGAGGCTTCTTTGACGAGGTGACACTCCGGCTACTCTGATCCGTCTTATGTCAGGTCAAAGAAAGAAGACTAGGATTAAAGCTGAAGGGTCCAGTGCTAGAGGTGCACGGGGGAAAGTGAGCCCCCAGACTGACTTGGTGTGGACGTCCGTCCGCACCGCCCGGCGGCCCGCGCGTCCCCGCGCGGGACCGACCCGGTTTTCAACATGTGGCAGTGGCCACCCACGCGGCCCTCTCCCTGCTGGGGGCCGGTCCGATCTCGCATACGGGGCGAGGTGTCGGACCTCGATTTTGATGACAATCCGGACTTGTACTAGACGGGTGCGGGCACTCGTGTTTCCGTTTGGGAATCGATCGAGACGTGGTTGTAAATGTTTAAAGGCCGATTCATTTGGTAAGGCGACCTTTTTAGTGAACTGAATTCGTTGCCGATTCGTGGAGTCGCCACCGAGTCAATTATGGGGACTCGGAAACCGTTCAAGTCAACTTTGATCCCTTGCCGGCTCAAAGTTGAGTGGCACGGAACCTAAAGATAAAGACTTGTACCCTTAAGCACTCCATGCCTGGAATGACTCTAATTGCCAATGGTTTCGGACATCCGGAAACCGTCGATTCTGAGTAAGGGGTGAGGGTACGTATTGGGAAGCCAACATTTGGTAGATATCAACACCCAATCCCGCCCGCACTATAGCGGCCTCTACTAATCAATTGGTGGGATGATTTCCTAGTTCTTTTGTTGTGGTGGAAGTACTGTAACATCCGTTGTTTTAAACCCTATGCCTTTGCTATGTCGGTTGTTTTAAGGACAGATAAGTTTTATCATCAAAATAGTAGTGTTTACATTCTTTGCATGCGATTTCACGTGACAAGCAGGCCATGAAAAGATGCACGTAGGAGAGTAGAGAGTACTAATATTATAGGTATTAGCAAATCAGTTTTAACGTGATAATACGGATATTAGTCATTCTCGTGGTATACCTTACCTGGTATTCTGCTTAAGATGCGTCGATTCGGCATTAATAGAGATGCGTCGAACTCAATAAGATGAGCATCCGGACTAATACGGAACCCGACCATCACTTTGTTCAGTTTTAGTAATTTTACGTTTCGAATTCCGTGTTAGGTGATTTATCATGCGATTATAAGGTCATAAAAGCGATAAATCAAATCAAAAACTGTAAATCGAATGTAAGTAAATCATATTGTGAGGAATTGCACCCTCGGAGTATACGCTAAACGAGACTCGATGCATAGATTGTCTTGAGAACGGATCTCGGAATTACTCGGGTTTGTTTAGTGTGTTTTAGTATTTGTTGTTGAAGTCGGGACCTTACGTATTTTAGTGGACGTTTGTGGGCTTAGTGCTCACGTCTAGTGTTGTCGTAGTGCATAATAATAGAAAGTGCAAATATGGAAAGTTTTGTTTAGATGACAACCTAGTGACGACTTGATCAACAGGCGGATCCTTCTATCTTGACTAGTGACTCCGGCAGAACCCCGTTACCGTTTGACCTTCCCGCGGCTACTCTGGCAGAGCTTGGTTACTAAGGACTAGTTCTGCGGCTAATCCGACAGAACCTGGGTACTAGTTTTGAGCTAGTCGGTCACAGGCACCTCGCTATCGAGTGGATTGCTCGAAGATGAGGAGTAGCATCAACTTCGCTTTTTTATCGGAACTACGATCGAGTGGATCGTTTGCCTCGGGTGTCGGAGTGCGAGCCCTTAGCGAGAGTTTTTTAGGGAGAAGAGAGAGTTGAATTGTGTCGAATGAATGAGGTGGAGGGGGGTATTTATAGGTGTTTTCGGCCCTCGTTGCCCATATGGACGCGTGACTTGGGGCGCACCAGGACACAGGCGCCTGGGTCTGGGTGTGGAGAGACCCAGGCGCGTCAGGTGGAGCGGTTGGAGTTTTGAGGATACGATTTTGATACTTTCCAAAACCGAGAGGTGGGTGTGTGATATCTTTCTTGGTCGCGAAGGCTTCCCCACGACTTGACCTAGCGTCGTGGGTTTCGTGGGCTTCAGGTGTTCATCCCGAGGCTCGCTTGACTCGGTGTTGACTTTGTTCCAGTTTCAGGGTCGACTCGGGGTCCCGGTGTCGGAATTGACTCTAATTAGTGTCTATGCGACCGTAACGACACGACTAAGGCTGTCGTCATGTTAGTTTTAATTTTTCCGAGTAATTATTTGGTCCGTTCAATAAGAAAACTATCTAAAACATCGCGAACCCGTGTCGCATTGCAGTCCTATCGTCATCGGATGTTTGTTGGACACTTCTGCAGCCACCAGGTCCAAATCTGGGTGTCTATGGAAGCCCCCACTTTGACTGAGGCTTGGACAAGGCGAAAGTCAAAGTATAGCCACCCAGGCCAATAAAAGATTACGACCTGGTGGCTGTCCGTTCGGGTCGTTTTAAGTCCGTTAGACTACGCGTTAAGGATCGCCAGCCTAGGTTTAGAAGTCATACCTGACGTCTTTGCTTGCGGTTGCTTGCTTGGGGCCCGGGTCGTTGCTTGACATCTTGTTCTTGATTCTTTGTGCGCGCGGGCTTTGTCTTCTTCAGTTTATTTAGAGGTTTCATTTAATTTTAAGTGTTTTTTGCGTGCTAGCAACGCATTAAGTTGGCCTTTACTTGTACGAGTATATTTCGGACTGCTTGTGAACCCTTGATGATAAAACGCTTGAGGGCGTTGTTAGTCTCCGCTCGAGTAATCATCTTTGAGATGTTTATGACCCCTAGGACAAGATAAAATGATATAAAACTTTTCGAGGGCGTTAGTCTCCTCTCGAATAAAATTGTTGTGGAGGTATAAGACTCCTTCGAGGGCATTGGTCTCCTCTGGAATAAAAATTGCTATGGAGGTATAAGACTCCTTCGAGGGTGTTGGTCTCCTCTCGAATAAAAATTGATGTGGAGGTATAAGACTCCTTCGAGGGCGTTGGTCCCCTCTCGAATAAAAATTGCTGTGGAGGTATAAGACTTGTTCAAGGGCGTTAGTCTCCTCTCGAATAAAAATTGTTGTGGCTCCGGGATATCTCTGACCCTCAGGCAAAATTGTTGTTGCTGTGCCTCTAGGATAACTCTGACCCTCGGGCAAAAATGTTGTTGCTGTGCCTCCGGGATATCTCTGACCCTCGGGCAAAAATGTTGTTGTTGTGCCTCTGGGATAACTCTGACCCTTGGGCAAAAATGTTGTTGTTGTGCCTCCGGGATAACTCTGACCCTCGGGCAAAAATGTTGTTGGTCTATTCGTTTTTGTTAAAATGCTGGCTTTGTGAGTTTGTCTTAATTTGTTTTACAGGCTTGTCTTATTTTGTTCGGGTTCGTTATTGCTCTTGGTTTGGTTTGTGTATGCATTGAGATTTGTTTAGAGTTTACTTAAATTAGTTGAGTTTAGATTTAAATTGTTACGCGTCCGGGTGTAGCGTTTAGGTCAAGGGCGTTTCTTATGCTTGTTTTATTGTCGATAGCGTATTGTTGATGTTGATTAGTAGTTGTCCCGTTATTGTTATTTTATTTTGTCTTAGTAGGTCCATGTTTTATATTTATTGACCTTGAGTTTGCTTGCTTAAGTATTTATTGGTGTTTTTGATTCAATCCCTTGTGGGCGGTTACGTTAAGTTAAGTTTATCTCTCTCAGGTGGCTGCGTTAGACTAACCTTGGTCTGTGACTTTCTCCAGGAAAGTTTCTGACTAATCCTGGTCCATTGATGGATGGTTGTTTGGATTTAGTGACTTTCTGCCTTTAAATTACTAGACTTGATGCATAAGCTCTTAATGAATGCACAATGGTGTTTGCATTAGTTCTTGGGCTTGCATTTGCTTAGTGAATTCTAGCGGGAATGCGCTAAAATGATAATCCCCTGGGATGTAAGTTGAGTGCTCAGGGACTTGCTAGGAGAGTTGGTTGCTTTGAGTGCTTTGGGGTTGTGGATTTGTCCCCTTTTTTCATTTTATCACGCGATCAAGCGCAAGCATCCTTATTAGTCATGGCTCCCGTGTTTGTTTATTGCTAGCGGTCGATTTCGACCAGAGGAGGTTGTAAGGCTTGCCTTATAGGGCTTAAATTTACTCCTAACTCCCTCGATTAGCATATAGGGCGGTGCGTGTTCACCTGGTTAGGTTTTTGAATGAAGGTTGATTCAGGCTAGGATCACTATTTGTCGAAGAATGTGTTGGTGAACTACCTGCGCCTTGTAGATGTAAGTTTCTTTATTATAGTTTGTTTTATTTAGTAGCCCCCAAGGTTTAGGATTATTGAAGTAACGGTTTTGGTTTTATCACTTGTTTTGTCGTTAAGGTTTAGTATTCGCTTTCCTTTGGAATGGTTCGCTTTTTTTTCTAATCGGTTGTCTTGGCTGATGATGTTCAGCCCCCAGTCTTCCCCTGGACACCACTTAGGGTCGATGTAGTTGGGGTAGCCCTTACTGAGCCCCTCCCCCCTTGCTCTGCTGAGGAGATGGACGTCGCGATTGAGTAGCGCGACTGGGTGTACCGGGTGAGTTTATTTTGTTTTTCGTTTGGGCTCTAAGAATTAGGGTCGGTTTGTCTAACTTTTATGGTTTCCTTCTCAGGTTTCTTCGGCTTGCCATCAGCGGTTGTAGCAGGCAGCCAACCGTTTCTGGGCCTATGCCTCGAGAGTCTCCCGTGACACTTCGGGGCCTCGATCGGTAAGTTTACGCAAGTAAGGTGGCTTTCTAGGCTGTTGGTGTACCCTTCTAATGCTTAAGCATATTTGTAGGATGTTCCAGAAACGGTGGGGTAGTTAGAGACTCGGGTGACCGAGCTCGAGGCGAAAGAGGTTGAGGCACATCGGCTCCTGCAATCTCGAGCTGACAAGATTGCCTTCTTGAAGGAGCAGTTGGCTCGGTCCCGGGGTGAGACCTCAGCTCAGGGTGAGGCTAGGCATCAGTTCGAAAGGGAGGCTAAGGTCGATGCTGAGGCTACGGGTGCTATGGAGGAGGCTGGAGAGATTCCTGAGACGGCTACCTTAGATAAGTTGTCGAGGATGGACGGTAGTGAGTCTTCCCTTATAGACTTGGAGGACCTAGGGTTAGGTAATCAGCTTTGTGAGATCGTGATTGCCGTCGGCGCGGCTTCTAGGGGTCCTTCTTAGCCTTGATTCGTATAAGGATCTATATATTTTGTATATCTGTTTTAGATTCTTAGCATTTGAATTAGTCGGATTAATCTTGTGTTTTCGTTTGGCGAATTGTTTACCTATATTGACAAGTAATCACTTTTGTGTTTGTTCATTTTGCAATGTAAATTGGTTTAGGGTGCGTTAGCATTGCGTGAGAGGACGAAAACAGCTTCTTTCGGATGTTTTTGAAATTCGTTAGTTTGAGCCGGGAATCGGATCAGGTAGTACGTCGATTAAAACATTTTTGACTTGAGATGTGAAAAATCAATGTGCTTTGACTACATATATAAAGAGATGAGCGCGGTTGTCTTGGCATTCAAAATGGGACCGAAGTTGAAGTTCGTGCGACTCTTGGGAAAAAAAAAGTCAGACCACTTTTCATGATATTGCCCTATTAGGCTACAGACGTGACTCGACGGTAATTGCTAAAAGGCTACGACACGCCTAGGTGGGGTAGCTTATCCCCCCTAAAAAAACGTCTAAGTCATGCTCGTCCGACGGGGAAACTAGCGTTTCTGCAGTTTCAGTATGATGTCTCAAATTTCGAGGTGGGCTCTAGCGAATTTTTGAGGTTGTTTCCGACGCAAGATGATAGCCATGGCGATCACGTGGGGTTCAAGTTTCTATCCTTGGGTTGCTCGGGTTGAGCCATGCTTGGCTTCAGGCGCTCGGGCTGAGGCAATTGACTCCCGGGTCGCTTGGGCTTAGGCGGGCGGACCCTCGGGCGCGCGGGCCGGTGCAGTCCGAGTCCTGGGTTACGGAAATTTTCGTCGTTTCCTAATTTTTGTGGGATTAGTGCTATATATACGTGTTGTGGGTGTATGTCCTAGGCATACTAGGATATCCGTAAGGTATAGAACCATATCTAGGGTCATGTCGGGTTTCGGGAATGTTCTGACCGAGTGGGCGGGTTTGTTTAAGAAATGTCATCTCGAGGTTAGTTCAAACGATGGTCTGTCGACAGTTGTTGCACTAAGTCGAGTCAAGGTGCAGGATGATTTTTTACGAGCATGCTCTAGATTTTGGGACTCGAAATATCATGTTTTTGCTTTCCCCGGGGGTAAAGTTTGCCCTTTGCCTGATGAGATAGATGTTATAGGCGGGTGGAGTTTGGTTCGTCCTTGTGTGCCTTGTGGGGACAGTTCTTAGGTGGAACGACTTTACCACTTTCTGGACCTTTCTTCATTAGAGGAGGTTAAAGGCTATTTCCGTGTGGATGGTCTTAACCAAGAGTTGCTTTTTAGGACATTCTCACAAGTTGACTCTCGTCATGTTTCGACCTTGGCATGTAGGCGTGCTTTCAATATTGTTGTTGCTTGTTATTATCTTTTTGAGGATGTGCGGTCCCGTGAAGGTTGGGGTAACCCTCGAGTGTTGGATGTGGTAGCGGCTATGGAGCACAGACGATCACCCTCATTGCTCATTTTAGGTGAACTCGTTTTGGGTCTTGACGCTAGTGTTCCGGCACAGGGGAGACTTCCTCGGGGCTCTAGGGTAATCCTATAGGTGTGCATTTTTTTGTGTTGTATTTTTGTAGCTTGGTTTTATTTGTTCTGTGGTTATTTCGACTTCGGGGGTGCGATGCTTCATCGTATTTTGTGCAGGTTTGGTTGCAGGAGCGGCTAGGCTTAATCGACCCTCCCCGGTGTTTCAAAGATTACAACTATCGGGGTTTCACGGGCCGGAAGATGGTGCTTATGTGGAATAAAAGTCCTGAAGAGGAGGATTGGTTTTCCTAATTGGTTAGGGGAGAAGTTGTCATTCGGTGGTCCATCCCGTGGTGGAATATCAGTGGGTGCGTTGGGTTCCCATTTTCGTCTTCGACCTAGCCCTTGTTACTACTATCCCTGAGGGATCAAGTTTATATTAACCCTAGCATGTTGTCAAATCAAATGGGTGTCCGACCTCCTATTCCAGATGATGTTAAGGTCGTTTCTAATCCTAATCCATGGACCAAGGATTTGCTTAGGGGGTTTAGGGTGTCCTGGGAACGGAAGTTTTTGCATTCCTTTGATCGACCGACCGAAAATACTTCCGTCCGGCAGAAGGTTTGTGAACGCCCATTAGGACAGACCGTTTCAAAAGTTAGAGGGACAGCTCCGCTAAGAGGCAAGAGGAGACTCGAGAGACTTGGTGCCTAACCAGAGACAGTGGGACCGATCCTAGTATAGTCAGTTCATCCGAACAGGCCAAGACCAACAAGACCCATATTAAGGTTGCGAAAGAGCAGAGGAAGTAGGATTTGCTGGACTCACGTTTGGATATGGCGTTAGAAGCGTGCTTTCGGAAAATTGAAGAGGAAGAACGCAAGCAATCATGCCCGAATGGTGAGGGTAGGGATAAGTTGGACCGGTAGAGTCCAGCCGTTTAGTATTATGTTGTATTAGTTGATATTATGTGGCATATTAGTATCATTTTTTGTGGAGTTTAGACACGTTAATAATTTTTCGGGACGTTCGGATTTTGGATGCTTTATGTTGATGCCTCGACAAAGGCTCGATTTAAACAGTTTTTTTTAATGAGAAGCATATTTATTTTTTTCTTCTTTTTTTTCGTGGTGGCTCGCAACTCAATTCTTCATTTTATCCGGAGCGCCCTTTTGGGTTTTCACTCCGTCCTCGGCTCACCCTTTTGTTTTGTTTTCTTTTTGTCTTTTGTTTCGTTCCTGTTTTTGTTTTTGTTTTTTTACGACGGCTCGCAACTCGTTTCTTCATTTTGCCCGAGGCGCCCTTTCGGGTTTTCACCCCGTCCTCGGCTCGTCGTTTTTGCTTCGTCATTTTAAATCACTCGGGGGGTCGGGTCGTAAAAAGGAGTCTCGGTTTATACATGGATCGGTTAATCGATCTTTGTTATTTTTTCGGTTGTTTGGTTGTACCCGGGGAACGGGTTGCCTACGTATCCGCTTTTAGACGGAATTAAACCATGTTCGTAGTTCTTTAGAAAAGTGTGAGTGATTTTGCTTTAGACTCATTTATGCCATTTATCGATGCGAACTGATTTTTGTTTTGTTGTTGTTGTTGTTGATTTTGTTTTCCCTTAAGTCGGAGGTCGGGACGTGGTTTCTGGGGTGTTTATGGGTAGTATCGTTTGAGTTGATCCATGTTGGTTGGGTTGAGAACTTTTGACCGTCCAGGTCGGTGAGGATTACGGCACTATCTGGAGAGTATTTTCTGTGGCGAGGTAAGGGCCCGTCCAGTTTGGTTTGAATTTCTCTCTAGGGTTGATGGGAAGGGTGCTCTAATGGATATGGTTACTAAATCTCCCTCGTGTATGTTTCGGGATTTTTACTTGTTTATTAAAGGCTCGTTGGATGCGTTGTTGGTAGGCTTGTACGTTGGGTAAGACATGTATCCCGCGTTCGTTTAGGAGTACTAGCTTGTCGTATTGTTTTTTGGTTCTATTCCTCTTCGGGAATACCATTCTCGGCTAATCTTCTCAGTGACGGTATTTCTAGCCCTATGGGTTGTACGGCTTCGGAACCGTAGTTTAGGTAATATGGTGTGGCTCCAGTGAGTGTTCTATAGGATGTTCAGTATCCCCAAAAGGCGAAGGGGATCTTGTTCGGCCAATCCCAATGATTGCCTATCATCTTCCTAAGGATTGTGGTGATGGTTTTTGTTGGTTGCTTCTACGGCCCTGCTGGTTTGCGGTCTATTTGTGTTTTTGGATTTTGCATTTGTTCGGGAGTTTTTTTTTGTGGGTGTTGGCTCGGCAGTGAGCCCCCTGATTACTAATCGTTTCGTGAGACATTCCGTAATAGCAGACGATGTTGTTTTGTAAGGGTTTGATTTCTTGTTTTGGGGTTAGCGCGAAGCAAGGGGCGGCTTCTAACCATTTGGTGAAGTAATCTACAGCTAATAAAGCAAGGTCCGCCGGTCCCGGATGGGTGTACTTTCCCTAGGATGTCCATCCCCTAGGTAGAGAAGGGCCAGGATATGGCTATAGTGTGTAGATGATAAGGAGGTAGGTGTTGGACGTTAGCAACCTCGGCTTGGTATGGGGTTAAGTTTTCATTATAGGCTTTCCAGGTTCCTGTGGCTTGGTTGACTACTAGGAATGAATCTCCGTGGGCTCTAAGGTTTTTGACTCCTAGAGATATGGCTGTTTTTTAGACTTATTAGATAGGCTTCGTACTCGGCTTGTGTTGTTGGTAAGTTTAGTCGGGTGGCGTTTTGTTTGCTTCCAAGTTTATTGTTATTTGGTCAGTGGTGGTTTGAGTGTAAGGTTGTTATTCCCGATTTTCTTCTTAGGGTGAAGTCGAGTGGGCTGCTTGCAGTAGCCCTTGCATTTTTGCTAGTTGTTATCGATAATTGGCATAAAGTCGAGTTTTTAAGCATTTCAAAGTGGATTTGTTGAGAGAAAGTTAAGCGATTGTCGAGGCATGTTTGTAAAATAAAAGGAGATTGTTTTATTGATAATAATAGTAGACGGGCTACGTGCCAGTGACTTAGTTTGGGGGAGGTGGAGGCCATGTCCCTTACACCTCCCTGGGCTTGATAAGAAAATGACAACACATTTATTATTAGTTTAGTCTAGACCCTAAGATGAACTAGACTCCAACTAAGACTGGTTGTGACACTGACCTCCCTGCGCTTTCCGGGTTTCAAAGTTTGCCGTGTCTTTCTGAGGACGCTCCCCTCGAGCAACGCCTAGAGGCGGCTCGTGGGGTCGACATGTTGAGGGGCTTGAAGTGGCTTGTAACGACTACCGATGTTTTTATCTCCCCCTCGTCAACCGAAAAGGTGAAGTCTGTCCTTTGCCTTTTTGTTGGGGAGTAAGTCCCTGCTTCGATTAGGTTCTGGACGGTATGCTTCAATGAGAAACATGCCTCAGTGTCGTGCCTATTGCCTTGGTGGAAGAGACAGTAGGTACTAGGACTCCACTTCTTACTTCTTTTACCAACTGGTGGGTCTGGAGTGGGGCCTAAAGGCTTAAGCAGCCCTTGATCTATCAGGTCTTTAAAGATCTCAGTATATGTTGAGCCGAGCTTGGTAAATTCTCTACAGGGTGTTTTGGCTTTACTAAGTAGTATCTTGCGAGGGATCGAAGTTATTTCTTTGTCGTTCTATGAAGATTTTGCCCGTACGGAGTGTCTGGGTGACTCGCTTGGGGTGTGCGTATGGTAGTTAATTGAACTGTAGTTCAGTTCGCTCTCTGCATCTTTGTTTTTGAGAAAGTAGAGACGGCTATCAAGGCGATGAACGAAATGGGACAGATGGTCAATCGAGGCTTGTACATGGTGCATCACCTCAGCTAAGGGGCTAACGTTGGCGGAGGGGTTCTCAATCACCCCTGGTTCCGTGGCCATGTCGGAGATAGATTTCTGTAAGATGGTGTCGTGGATTTGGAGGGTTTCGTGGGACGTTATAGAGACTCGGAGGATGCTCGTGATTTGAGCGACGCGGAACTGAGATCCTTGACCCGTGCGGGTGTGGTCATTGGTTTAGGGACTCAGGTACTCTTTTTTTAAACTCTTGGTGTATTTGGCGAGACGTCTAACAAAGTTTTCTGTCTCTGTAACGAGACGATCTGACACGAACATCGGTGGTGAGGTTTAAAGAGGACTTTTCGAGGTGAGATGACCCAAAAACGTAAGACCTTGACTAAAGATGATCCTAATAGCTAGCATAGACAGTTAAATACACGGTTGCACGACATAAGAGGTTGATCACGATCCCGGCTTAGGATCAAAGAATTTGGATGTTTTTTTCGAAAGCGACCGATACGTGCGGAAAAATTCTTCCTGAAAAAGGTGATTTCGCGAAGCCAGGGTGATGACGGCGTGGTGACATCGTAGAGTGTGCGTTGCTATATGTGTGTCGGGAATCCGGCGATAGCAATAGTGTGAAGGCCCTTTTTTTTGAAATGAACATGGTCCTTAGGCAGACTGGTTTTGAAAAATAGTGAATTGACGTTTTTATCGAGACCACTATTAATTCGCTAGTTCGATAGTTGGATGTGTGTGGTGCCTTAAAGGTATGACTAAATCCTTGTCAAGGGTTCAGGTAATGAATAGCGTTTCTCCCTTTTTTGAAAAAACGTTATCCTTCTTTAAAATGAATGATCCCTGTTTGATTGCGACAACATTCGACGGTGGATGGTGGTGTGTTGTGAAAAAGTGTTTTGAGAATGTAACCGTTTTAGATTCCTTGACTTCATTAGTTGAAGCTTTGGTTGTGTTAACGGTGTGTGTGTAAAAAGCTTTTTTTTTTTTTAAATAATATGTGACCGCGTGGTGGCCTTAACCCCATTAATTTGGGAGTCTTGGTAGTATTGACGGTGTTTGTTGTTTGGTGGGTTCAATTTGGCCAAGGTGATGGCATTTGAAAATATTATATATTTTTGAAAATAGTGAGCGTAAAATTTGCCATGACAACGGCATCTCAAGGTTTTTTGTTTTTAGAAATAATGACTTGACCGGAGTATCGGTATTTCAGAAATAGTTTTGAAAAGATGAGATATTTTCCAAAACGGAATTGGGTGCGGTTGAATATGTTGGCGTGGTTAAATCCGGATTTTAGTGTTTTATTTGGGTTGGATTGTTCAAACACGCTACACATAACTAGGAATACATACACTCATGCAGGATGCAGACTCAGGTAGGTTTAGGGTAGGCTACCGCCCACGAATAGTCTTTGCTTAGGCATTGACAATGATCTGGGGAGATGAGTGTCATACCGCCCGTTTGGACTATCCGCTTATTAATTCCGCGGGTTACGCGTTAGGTGGCCGGAGCGTCAATCGAGGGTCTCTCCGCGTGTCCCTAGAGATCTTACCGCGAAGAGGTCGATTGGTCCTGATATCGGTTAGGGTGGGCTTTCTAGGGCCAAAATGTTACACCCCTAATTTTTATAAATTAAATTTGTAATCATATTTTTATTTTGTTTGCGATTTAACTCGGAATCCATTTTAATTCTACTTAGATTAATTTTTAATTCATCTTGAATTCCTAAAATCTTTATTTTAGCTCGAATTTCTATTTCCAACTCAAAACTCGTTAAAACGTTTTATTATTTCTTCGAGAAATTATTTTATTAAACTTTCACTGAAAAATTATCATTTTGCATTCGATAAATCAATTTAATTCATTTTCGTTGAAAACTATTTATTCGTCGAGAAACTCAATTTCCTTACAAACAATTATTTAAACTCGAGATTGACCCATTTGATTTTTCGAGTCAACTAATTATTTTTATCAACTTCGAACCTGGCCCAAATATTTAATGTTACGACAAAATAATATTTTAGCCCATCTCTAAGTTTGGGTCTAATTCTTTTCTTATGCGATTTTAACCCAATTTATTTGTAAGTCAGTTATTTATTTTTACTAATGATTTCGATCAAATCGTAAATTATTTTCCAACCCAAATCGAGTCCGTTACCTCGTCATACTAGATGTGTTACTAAAATATAATTTATTAATTTAAGCACCTGTTTTTATTTATCCTAATTCTTCTCAACTGCCTCTATCTCTGGCGGTTGTTATTGTTACATTATCACTTATATTATTTAATGATCTACACTACTTAGCTAACCTCCTATTCCTATCCTATTCCTACTCTCCTACTCTACTCCAATTTTTGCTTCGTAAGATTAGCTTAGAAGTGAGTTTGTATGCAAACTCTCAACTTCCCATATTATTTGTTTGCTTGTGCTTCATAAAGGAAGCATATAAACGTTCTTCTCCCTCTCTCTTTTTTTCCAACCGTGTACCATCTCTAATCTACCTCACAAAATCATCCTCCGTTCTTGCTTGTTCTTGCTCTTAATTCATCATCTTCCGTTCTAAACTCAGGGTAATTTAATTACTCTTAATCCGCGTCATTCTTAGTTTTTTTTAGAGTAACTTTTATATGGTCGTAACACCATATATGTATACCGTTTTGTAGGCTATTTGGAGGATCCCGAGGCAGACGAGTATATTGTCGATTCAAATCTCGAAGACTAACAAGGTAACACATGATGACATGACTCGGTATTGCATGACATATATGTTGTAGTTGCTTGTAGTATCGTTTTAAATCGAATTTTATAAATATGTTTACTATATTATTATGATGATATGTTTCAATCTTCTAAAAATTATTATAGGGCCGAGACTAAAACGTGTGAATAAGATTTAACTTCTTAATTTTTCGTGATTTTTAATATGAACTATCAAATTGAAAGTTTTACTATTTTTAACGAGGTTACAACATGTTTCAGAATCGATTAGCGTTTTTGTACGATTTATTAATTATGTTTACAGATCTTATTTTAAAAACGTTTTAAAAGAGGCTACTGTTTATTTTAAGTGTATTATAGTTCTGTCAATTTTCGTAAATTAACTCCAAGTAGTTTCGTCCCAACAAATCGTTTATAAAACTGTGACGGATTAGTTCACGAATCTGTCAGTTGTTGTAAAACCTAATTTAAAACCTATGATAAACATTGAATTTAGTTTTGGTAATTTACGTATATTAACCTTAAAGAGTCTAGATAATGTTTTTAATTGGATTTGTTTTAAAATAAAATTTTAAACGTGTTTTATTAAAGAAATACTATTGAGTATCGGATTCTGACAGTTTATAAAACTACAAATAAAAAACCCTGTTAAGTTAGAAATTTCGATTTTCTCCAGAAACAAAAGTTGTAGTTAAGATTTTAAAGTTTTCAACCTCACTGATCTTATATCGTTTTGATTTCTAATGATTTAATTATGAATTTTATAGTAAGATAGTGCAAATCTGAAAAATCTGAAAAATATGTAAATTTGTAATTTATTACTTTTAATTACTTAAACTCCAATCTTTTGAGAATTAATTAAGATTTTTACTTTCTTTGACTTTTAATCATTAATTATACATTTGTCTAATAAATATAATGTTTATGTCTCAAGGCCTAATATTAAATATTTTATATAACTCATATGTTAAACGATTTCTAATTTAATAATACCTATTTTGGAAAGTTACTATTTGAAGACAATTTTATCTTTCGAAAGTTACTATTTTGGGAATATTTAAGATATCTTCGGATAAAATACTTATAATGGTTTGAATGTGGAATAATGTTGGAAATGAGAAGTTACAGTATATAAGTCTAGGATATGTTGGTTGTTGCCATCAGCTATAAGGTCAGTGTATCTGCGTCAGGGATACATTAATTGTCGAACTGGGTATCGTTTATGCTCAGGAGTCATGCGCATGTACTTAGGCTAGGACCTCGCTGAACGCAGTCCTATTATAGTTTGAGTTGTCTGGTGAGAGGGCTTAGGAGTTCGTGGGCACTGAGTTCCTTAACCAGTGAGGCTTAGGGGTTGCTTAGTGGGCACTAATAAGTTACACTTCGGTGTTGTTTTGACATATCTCTAGTAGTAAAAGCTGTACTTGTCATCGGTTTTATATTCCATTATTCTTTTTGACGCCGTCAGGCTGCTGAAATGTTTTCTGGTTTTGAATTTGTTTTTATATAATGCTTTGAGTTTAATTTATTTTCATATATTATGCTTCTATTGCCTATATATTATGTAATATGGCTGGGAGAACTGCCTGAGTTGCTCCCCACTGAATTGTGGCTGTTATGTTTATAACATGACAGGTATTCTGTGTTCCGGGGTTTGGTGAGCGCTAGCGAGTGACATGGATCCTACTCTTCTTTAATTATGTTTTCATGGATTGTTAAACCCATTTGAAATATTTTTATTTTTAATCCTTTTCTAAAAAGTGGCCTTTGTATTGACTGATCGTTCTTTTTTCTAAAATATAGAACATCAGTGTGTTTTAATCCCAAATCGACAGTGTTTCCGCCACTGTATTGCGTTAGAATTTATAGGGGATTACACAAAACCTGTAGTGACCACAACTAAGAACTAAGAAATGAGCTTCACCGACCTCGTTCTAGTTACACCACAGCTGGAAACTTGTTTCCAATTCCCCAGTGGAGTCGCCAAACTGTGGACGTCCGTCCGCACCGCCTGGCGCCCCGCGCGTGGCCGCGCGGACCGACCCAGTTTTCAACATGTGGCGGCGGCCACGCACGCGGCCCCCTCTCTGCCGGGGGCCGGTCTGATCTCGCATACAGGGGGAAGTGTCGGACCTCAATTTGGATGACGATCCGGACTTGTACTAGACGGGTGCGGGCACCCGTGTTTCCGTTTGGGAATCAATCGAGACGTGGTTGTAAATGTTTAAAGGCCGATTCATTTGGTAGGGCAACCTTTTTAGTGAACTGAATTCGTTGCCGATTTGTGGAGTCGCCACCGAGTCAATTATGGGGACTCGGAAACCGTTCAAGTCAACTTTGATCCCTTGCCGTCGATTGATTGGTCTGAGGTTATCGACAAAAAAGATTTGTCTAAGTCACTTCGTTTCTTTTTGTCCAAGTCACTTCTTTTTTTGTCCAAGTTGCTTCTCTTTGTGTCTAACTCACTTCCCTTTTTCTTTGTGAGTTTCGGGAATATCCCCGTTCATAGGTCCGAGATCCACATTTCTGAATTGAAAGGTCCGAATGATCAACTCTACAATCCGTTGTTAGAATCAATAGGTCTTCAAATCGTTCATTTGAAAAAATTAAAAGCCTTCTTATTGAATGATCATGATACTTTCCAAAACTCGAAATTATTGATCAATGGAGGAACAATATTACCATTTTTGTTCAATAAGATACCAAAGTGGATGATTGACTCATTCGATACTCAAAATAATCGCAGGAATGGTAACATGTATTCCTATTTCTCAATGATATCCCACGATCAAAACAATTGGCTGAATCCCGTAAAACCATTTCATAGAAGCTCATTGATATCTTCTTTTTTATAAAGCAAATCGAATTCGGGCTCAAAGTTGAGTGGCACGGGACCAAAAGATAAAGACTTGTACCCTTAAGAACTCCATGCCTGGAATGACTCTCATTGCCAATGGTTTCGGACATCCGGAAACCGTCGATTCTGAGAAAGGGGTGAGGGTACGTATTGGGAAGCCAACATCTGGTAGATATCAACACCCAATCCCGCCCGCACTATAGCGGCCTCTACTAATCAATCGATGGGCGGATTTCCTAGTTCTTTTTGTTGTTGTGGAAGTATTGTAACATCCGTTGTTTTAAACCCTATGTCTTTGCTATGTCGGTTGTTTTAAGGACAGATAAGTTTTATCGTCAAAATAGTAGTGTTTACATTCTTTGCATGCGATTTCACGTGACAAGCAGGCCATGAAAAGATACACGTAGGAGAGTAGAGAGTACTAATATTATAGGTATTAGCAAATCAGTTTTAACGTGATAATACAGATATTAGTCATTCTCGTGGTCTACCTTACCTGGTATTCTGCTTAAGATGCGTCGATTCGGCATTAATAGAGATGCGTCGAACCCAATAAGATGAGCATCCGGACTAATACGGAACCCGACCATCACTTTGTTCAGTTTTAGTTATTTTACGTTTCGAATTCCGTGTTAGGTGATTTAGCATGCGATTATAAGGTCATAAAAGCGAAAAATCATACGAAAAACTGTAAATGCGAATGTAAGTAAATCATATTGTGAGGAATTGCACCCTCGGAGTATACGCTAAACGGGATTCGATGCATAGATAGTCTTGAGAACGGATGTCGCAATTACTCAGGTTTGTTTAGTGTGTTTTAATATTTGTTGTTGACGTTGGGACGTTACGTATTTTAGTGCACGTTTGTGGGCCTAGTGCCCGCGCCTAGTGTTGTCGTAGTGCATAATAATAGAAAGTACAAATACGGAAGGTTTTGTTTAGATGACAACCTAGTGACGACTTGATCAACAGGCGGATCCTCCTAGCTTGACTAGTGACTCCGGCAGAACCCCGTTACCGTTTGACCTTCCCGCGGCTACTTTAGCATAGCTTCGTGACTAAGGACTAGTTCTGCGGCTAATCCGACAGAACCTGGGTACTAGTTTTGAGCTAGTCGGTCACAGGCACCTCGGTATCGAGTGGAGTGCTCGATGATGAGGAGTAGCGTCGACGTCGCTTTTTTATCGGAACTACAATCGAGTGGATCGTTTGCCTCGGGTGTCGGAGTGCGAGCCCTTAGCGAGAGTTTTTGAGGGAGAAGAGAGTTGAATTGTGTCGAATGAATGAGGCGGAGGGGGGTATTTATAGGTGTTTTCGGCCCTCGTTGCCCATATGGATGTGTGACTTGGGGCGCACCAGGACACAGGCGCCTGGGTCCGGGCGTGGGGAGACTCAGGCGCGTCAGGTGGGGCGGTTGGAGTTTTGAGGATACGATTTTGATACTTTCCAAAACCGAGAGGTGGGTGTGTGATATCTTGCTTGGTCGCCAAGGCTTCCCGAAGGCTTGACCTAGCGCCGTGGGTTTCGTGGGCCTCGGGTGTTCATCCTGAGGCTCGCTTGACTCGGTGTTGACTCGGTTCGAGTTTCGGGATCGACTCGGGGTCCCGGTCTCGGAATTGACTCTAATTAGTGTCTATGCGACCGTAACGACACGACTAAGGCTGCCATCATGTTAGTTTTAATTTTTCCGAGTAATTATTTGGTCCGTTCTATAAGAAAACTATCTGAAACATTGTGAACCCATGTCGCATTGCAGTCCTATCATCATTGGGTGTTTGTTGGGCACTTCCGCAGCCACCAGGTCCAAATCTGGGTGTCTACACTTGGAAAGGAGACTTGGCCCAAGACTAACAGTGCAGGACCGACTTGGCCCGCGAGACAGATTACCCGAGCATGTACGGGCTCGACTTGGACCGGTGATAATGGCAGAAGACCCGTTGTCAAAGAAACGGGTTCGAGCTAAGGAGGTTCTCCTTGTGATTCGGGAACGCTCGCCCCCGCCTCGGCGACCTCGGGCTCCACGCGACCCAAAGGATTAAGGAAAGGGCAAAATGCATGACCACTGTAGTCTCCTTAATTTTATTATTTGAGTATTATTACTATTTTGTAGTGTGTTTTTCGTGTGTTTGCCGGGTTTTTTTAATGTAATTTTGGAATTCCCGAGTTTATCGGTTTTTTAATACAAGACATATTAGTGAATACCGTTCTCGTCTTTTCGTTATTGCAGTGGTTGTACCCTTTTGAGGAGTTCCCTACGTATCCACGGTTAGCAGAATCAAACCAAACGTAGTTCAAAGTTAGATTTTCTTTTTGCAATTTTCGAAATACACCAAGACTATTAGTTCAAGATGTGCGACAGTTGGATGAATAATACTAGCTCATTGACTTGTTTATAATTTTTGAAAATTTCTAAAAAGACGAATTTTTATAAACTTTTTGCAAATGACATTGAGATAGGGTTTATGGGTTGTAGCGCTTCAACTGGTCCAAGTTGGTGGGGTTGACGAATTCGTTCCCGTCCAAATCTGTTAGCATCACCGCTCCTCTTGATAGGACCTTCTTTACTAAATACTGTAATCCCCTAGAAATTCTAACGCAATACAGTGGCGAAAACATTGTAGAGTTGGGATTAAAACACACTGACGAACTATATCTTATTAAAAGAAATGGTAAGTCAATACAAAGGTCTCTTTTTACAAAAGGGCTAAAAAGGAACTTCTCCAAACAGGTTATACAAATCCATAAATTACAAGAATAAAGAAAGAGTAGGATCCACGCTACTCGCTAGCTCACACCCAAAACCAAGCAACAAATATTTGTCATGTTATAAACATAACAGTCACGTCAGTGGGGAGTAACTCGGACGTTCTCCTAGCCATATTATATCATATGGGAAATAATAGTATTATTATATCAAAATATTTAAAAAGAGAAAACATTAAAACGATATAATAAGAATATGCTTTCAAAGAAAACTTAAAACATTTGCCAACCTGCAAATCAAAAATCAATCGATGATAATAAAAATACTCAAAATGGCGTTATGCATAGGATTAGTGTTGAAGGTTAGACTTTCACTAGGAGAATACTAAAAACTAGCTTCGAGAACTTGGTTCAAACAAATCAAACTTCGATCTCTAACTAGGCTACTCAACCATAATAGGACGACGACTTATAAATGCGTGGCCCTAGTTTAAGATAATATGTACACCCTCCCGGGCACCATAAATACTCAGTTCAACCCGACAGCGTCTTACACCGCGAGGCATGAGCTTAAGAAAGTATACACACACTCCCCAACACCATATATGCTCGGTTCAACAACCAATGTGCCCCATAAAGACACACAAGCCTTATAGTTGATGGCAAAAAACGTAAACCCCAGAATATATTATTCTAAACCTCACACTTGTCCTTATTCCATAACTTCAAAGCTGCCATTATCGATATATACAAGAGATATAATCATATAATAATATGAATAAAAGAAATAAACATTTTATATTAAAAGGGAAACTTTCTATAAATAGAAACTTACTTAAAATAGAAAATCTTATAGAAAATACGTAAGTTATCAAAATAAGTGAAATGTATTAAAATAGCATTTCTAACGAAATTAACATTTTATTATTATCGTCGTTATTGTAACTTTAATATATTTCTAAATTCGTTACTCAAAATATAAATAAAATATAATAAGTCAATATATAGTATTTTATTAATAATTAGGAAATCGAGTTAAGACTATAAATTTTAGAAAAGAGATGGTTTAAGAAAAATGATCTCAAAATTAATTGAGTCAACGAATTTTATAAATGAAATGAATTTTACAAAGGTTTCAAATTATTTTTAGCAAATAGCTTTTGTTAATAAATAATACGGATTTTACTAAAAATAGTCAATTGTAAACAAATAAGAAATTATTACTGAAAATAGTCTCGGGAAAAAAAATATTTAAAACAAAATAGATTATTTTCTCATTTATTAGTATAAATCGTAAAACGAAAATTAATTTATCAAACAAGTATACAAATCTCGATTATAATATAAAAATACGATTTTGAGTTAAAATTATTAATTAACGAAGTACGACGAAAATATGAAATCGATATTATTTAGTTACTAGTGTCACGATAACCAACAAAATATTATAACGATTACAAATAATAAAATTACTAACGATTTATGAAATGATATCGAAAGTTATAAAAATATTGATAAGGCAAACGATATAGAAATAATATATTAGCAATAATAAATAGCTAAAATAGAAAACCGAAGTTAAAATATTTACTACATACTACTACTTAAACGTACGATATAAAATCGAGTAACATCCTAAAGTTACCTGATGGGAGGGATTTGTCGTGGATCCCCACCGATCAATAAAAAACCAACTATTCCTAAAACGTAGATAGGGCAAGTCGGGTCGAATCCACGGGGACGGTATGAGGTGTCTAGACTAAGGTCACCCAAATACAAGACTAGGTCAACTAAGGAACAATGACTAACTAAGATGACGAGTAAGTCAAATAAGGAAAGAATAGGGTTAGGTCGGGTTCATAAGTGTAGTAGGATAGTTAGGAGATCAATGGTGCAAGGTTCACCTAGTTACTAAGGATGGTCCGCGCTCTCGCGTCAAGGCCTATGTCCGCACTCTCGTGTCAAAGACAAAACCCGAATTCTTATGCAAGGTCGGTCCGCGCTCTCGCTTCTAAACCCAATTCCGCACTCTCGTGTCAAAGACTAAACCTGAAAACACAAGTATTCAATCACAAGTCGACCACAAAATGAGAAGAAAAAGACTAGCATGAGAGGAATGGTCAATTCTACTCAAACAAACAATTCAACAAACACATGGAGTGCTCAACATGTGACTAGCAACAAAAGGATCAACCTTTACCCTCAATCAAACCCTAATCATCCATAATCAACACTCAATCACCCTACTAACCCCACAAAAAGTCTACTCACACATATCTAAACAAACATTAACATTCACAAGAGAAATCCACACAAACAACAAAACATACATAATGAAACTAGTGAAAACTATGAACAAAGAACAATACAATGAACAAAGATTAAAACTTGAATGAATAAACAAAGATAAGAGTAAAGAAGAAGGAAGATTATACCTACTAACAAGAGGATGAAAGATTGAAACTTGTATCAATAAGAAAAACCCAAAACAATCTCCCAAGGTTGTCAATCTTGGTTGAATCTTGAAGAATTCCCTTAATACAGGACTAATTACTAGGATTAACGATAAACCAAAGACTAATCTACACTAATCTAAGCTAATCTAGTCTAAAGTAGTCTAGGGTTTAGTGGGTAATGAAGAACATCCCATAAGATTACAAGAGGGGGGTATTTATAGGGTTACAAGAGGAAAGAAGAAGAAACAATGAAGCGCGGGTCTGATCTGGGCACATCCCGGTCGGGAGGAGTTGGTCCCGGTCGGGATGAGGTGGTCCCGGTCGGGATGGACCCAAAACAGAAGGTGTGTCTTTTGTACACCTCATCCCGGACGAGATGAGGTCCTTCCCGTCGGGGATGAGTCTTGTAGGCCTCCAATAAGCTCCTTTTGGTCCCTCCTTGATTCTCATGGGTTTCTCATCAATTCTCGGGACTCGGGATCGGGTCTCGGAGGCTCGGAATTGGGTCCCAAGGTCTCGGGGTTGAATCCAAGGCATCGAGTGATCGTTCCTTCACTTCGTTGGCTCCAAAAAGTGTATGTATCGAGTCGTATTTGCTCCAATTCTTCACAAATGGTCTCGGGAACCTAAAACGAACTAAAGGAAGCATAAGTAACCCATAAACCGCTCCCAAGGAGCGGTTCCACAAGGAAAATGGTACCAAAACACAACAAATTAGGCACTACAAACTACACTTATCATTACCTCAAGTCGAATCGATAAATTCAAAGCATTTGCTCCTCTAATAGCCCCAGCTCCAGACACGACCTCGAAGGGCGCCTCGAACACTTGATCTTCTGTAAAACCATCGTAACACCAACAGAATTCGAGACATAGAGACAAAAATAAAGGGATCGGATTGAGGTTTCATAAAAAGAATGGAGGAATAGAAGAATAATTGGCGGAAAAGGGGAAGGAATGAAACAACGATAACAACGGCAGCCAACAATAGTAAACAGAGACGACGTGTAACAACCCTAAATTTTCTCAACCAAAATAATAAACCAAAAACGGAAAACTCAAAGCTGTTACTCCACACTTAGCTTACCGAGCCAAGTGCAAGGAAAATGATAAATAATAAATAAATAAAATAGAAATTGATAGCTAATTAAATTGCAAACGTTGCAGCGGAAGTCTTAAGTCTTACAAAATCCAAAACGGTTTAAAACAATAGCAAACCAATAAATCCAATAATAATGTAAATAGTTTGTAGTCAAAGTTAAATTATAAAAGTCCTTCCTCGCTCAGCATAACCCGATACCAGAATGCACCCACGCAGCAAATCACGTGTACCTATCAGCTGTACCCAAAACACAAATAGGTACAGGTTCCAGCGGGGGAACGGCCCAAAACAAAAGGACGTCAGCAAAGCTGAGTAAAAATATAATAATAAAATAAATCGTGAAATAATAATAATAACAATAATAACAATAACAACAATAATAATAATTTATAGTAAACTGAAATCGGAGTTAAAATCACCATTTAAATACCAAAATACCATAAAAGAGTAGTCAAAACCAAACCAACCAAAATATATATATTTTTCGCAACCTGTGTGCCAAGGTCCTACCCTTGCACGGTCTAGAGGTAACCACCTATGCTTAGCTAGACTCATAATAGTGCGCACCTCTCACATTTGGACAGCCAGTAGGATGAAACTGCAGAAGGAGAAAGTCTAACTCCCTAGCGAGTGAGGGCCGGACAATCCTCACTCAAAAATAGTTTCGGGACAAAGTCCCAGGAACGTCTTAGACGCACCTTAAAACCGTCTAGACCAACAGAACTCCCAGAGTCCGTTATAAGTTACTAAAAATTTTACCAAAATAGTACCAATATGTGAGTCGTGTCACAAAGTTGAATATCCAAACATTACGAGTATTATAAAAATATTAACGATCGACGAAATAATTTACAAAACCGTTATAAAAATATATTTTGATCCGAACATGCTCTTTAATTAAAGGTGAAAAGGGTAAAACGTCCTTACCTCTCAAGACGGTCAAAACTCAGCTAGAATTAGTCCAAAAACTCCTTCTCCTCGAACCCAGAAGCTACAATAATATAAATATCATTCAATAACTAATTAACATTAAAACGGTCTAACCCATATAATACTCATCTATACCTTCGAAACCACTCAATCTCAAGGCACTAACTATTTACTCACTCGATAATGTCAAAAGACGACAAAACCCTGAAACTAATCTAAATTATCACTCGATCCCAATTACTTAACCAAAATCGGATACCTTGATAAATAACTCAGAACCACGTGGTGTCAGATAATTTCACCAAAAATCAACTCTACGTGATTAACACAATACACACCCAAATATTGCATTGCATTCATCATTGCATCATCATACAAACACACCTGCAAAATCCCTGTTTCATTATGCGCCCCACTTATATGCCATTGAATATACTACTGCCATTTAAGTACATCTCTCGCATCATTACAAAGAAAAACAAACACATGCACTTCTCTTCTCTTCCTGAGCCCACGTCTCATTCAAAACACCCAACTTACTGATTACTAATCCACGAGCATAAATAATACAATCGGAATAACTCGATACCAACACCTATAAACAAATCGTTTGACACAACATCCCTTAACTCCGACCCATGATCTTATAAAACTAAAATCGATTTATATAACATCGACCAAAACAAGATTTAATAAGCCGAAAATAGTAAAAGTGGAGTACTTACAATATTTGTTGAAAAAGGGAGTCAAGACGGACAAGTGCAAGCAAAGAATTAAGACCCGATTTACGTCGGTGAAGGGACGGTTGTGAACAGGAATTAGAAAAAAAAGGAAGATGGAGGAGGCACTTGCTGCAGGAAAAAGACAAAGGAAACAGAGGTGAATGAATGAATTGGGAAAAGAAAAGGGGCGTGGGGTTTTAAATAGTTTTAGGTTTCCGTTTTTTTTTTGTCCTTATTGTATTTGACCCAAATCTCAACCCGATACAAAGACGGTTTATAAAAAGAACGTTTCACTTTAAGAAAATCAAAACCGATTTATTATAAGACGGACCAAAATAGTTTAATTTTATAAAGACCTCGAAAATATTTTTCCCAATTTAACAACCCGTTTTAAATAATTTAGAAAAGTAACGTTTTATAATTGACTCGGAAAATAACGGGGTGTTACAGACTTCCCTCCTTAAAACAAAACTTCGTCCTCGAAGTTTAAACTCGTCCTCAAAATAAGGTCTCACATTACTATAAGTGTCCTAAAATGACCATTCACTCTATATATCAAAATTCGCCAAAGTTCCTCATATATATCCAAAATAAACCATTTACTCTATATACATCCAAAATCCGCCAACACAAGCGTGTAACCTAAAAGATCACTCACATCTCCATATCCCCAAAAATCCAAAGCACCTAATTCCTCAAATTTGAAAGTACTACAACTTCACCACCACCTAATTCCATAACATAAGAACAAATTCCACGAAATAACGCTAGAGTTCGACCCACAAAATTCTCACAATCCTCAAAAGTATCACTTAGAAAGCTAAAAGCATGCCGGGTAAATAATAAAAAAAAAAATCAAAGTTTTTGAATTTTCACAAGTTCAATTTTTTTTTAAATGTGCATAAAACACAAATAAACCACCAATATAAGTAAACAAGTATTTCAAGGATTAACGAAAAACCAATATCCAACAATAACCAACAATAACCACTAGATTTACATTTGAAACCAATAAACAATAAGTAGCATGAAACCACACAAGAACAAGGTTAACCCAACAGAAGTAAAGTACTAAATAAGGTAGTCATGCATAATTTCTATCCCCCTTAAAATAAAGCTTCGTCTACGAAGCACGAAAATTTACCTTAAGCAAAAAGATGAGGGTATTTCTCTTTCATGGTTGACTCAACTTCCCAAGTAGCCTCCTCCACATTGTTATTATTCCACAAAACTTTGACCATTCTTGTTTCGGTTCTACGGGTTTTACGCACCTTACTATCCAAAATCCGAATAGGAGTCTCCTCGTAAGTCATAGTCTCATCAAGCTCAATAGTCTCCGGGTCTAACACATGTGATGGATCACTGATGTACTTCCTTAGCTGGGAAAAATGGAATACATTATGCACTCGTTCTAGATCAGCTGGTAAATCAAGTCGATAAGCCACCTCGCCAATACGCTCCAAAATTTCATACGAACCAATAAATTTCGGGCTCAATTTTCCCTTCTTACCGAATCGCATTACTCCTTTAGTAGGCGAGACACGCAAAAGAACTTTGTCACCAACGTCAAATTCCACGTGCCTACGAGTCTTATCAGCATAGCTCTTCTGACGGTCTTGAGCTGCCTTCATCCTGTCCTGTATAATCCTAACACTCTCAACCATTTCAGTGATCATCTGAGGCCCTAGAATCACATGCTCACTAATATCACCCCAACATACCGGGCTCCTACACTTGCGTCCGTACAGCGCCTCGAATGGTGCCATCTGAATTGTAGCCTGATAACTGTTATTATAAGAGAACTCAATAAGATCTAACTTGTCCTCCCAGCCTCCCTGAAATTGTAAGATACAAGCTCTCAACATATCCTCAAGTATTTGATTTGTTCTTTCAGTCTGACCATCGGTAGCTGGATGAAATGCTGTGCTCATATTAAGTTTGGTTCCCAAAGCTGTCTGAAGTTTCTCCCAAAATATTGAAACAAATTTGGCATCCCTATCTGACACAATATCCTTAGGAACTCCATGAAGTCTTACCACATGATGTACATAAGCATCAGCAAGCTACTTCTTCTTCCAAGTATCTTTCATCGGAATAAAATGTGCATTCTTAGTCAGCCTATCAATTATCACCCAAATCATATTATTACCTTTCTGTGACCTTGGCAAACCAGCTACAAAATCCATGGAGATTGAACTCCACTTCCACTCGGGAACTTCTAAAGGTTGCAACTTCCCTTGAGGTCTCCTGTGTTCACTCTTAACCTTCTGACATATCAAGCATCAAGACACAAAATCTGCAATATGTTTCTTCATACTGGACCACCAAAATGTTAATTTCAAGTCCGCATACATTTTATCACCCCCGGGATGAACAGAATACGGTGTTGCATGTGCCTCAGTCATTATTCTTTTCTTTATCTCCCAGTCGTTAGGCACACAAACTCTATCATGAACCTTAATCAATCCACTCTCGGCGCGCCGGAACAAAGTAGGCTCATTCACTAACTTATCCTGCAAATACTTATCACCAACCTGCAATTCTCTAATCTCCCCTATCAAATCACTCTCAACAGACAACACATTAGACGGGGTTCCTGGCTTCGCCATTTGGATCGCAAAGTTCACAAATTCTTCTCTTAACTTATCACGGTTCATCACTAAATGTACCATATGGAGAGATTTTCTACTTAAGGCATCGGCCACCACATTAGCCTTTCCTTCATGATACTAGATCTCGACCTCGTAGTCCTTAATCAACTCTAACCACCTTCTCTGTCTCATATTAAGCTCCTTTTGAGTGAATATATATTTTAAGCTTTTGTGATCAGAGAAAACCTTAAAGGGTACACCAAATAAATAATGTCTCCAAATCTTCAAGGCAAAGACTACGGCTGCCAATTCTAAATCATGAGTGGGATAATTTTCTTCATAAGGTTTCAACTGCCTAGAAGCATAGGCAATCACTCTCCTATTCTGCATAAGAACACAACCTAACCCATTCTTAGATGCATCAGTATAAACTTCATAAGCTTCATTTCCATCCGGTAAGGCTAACACCGGAGCAGTGGTCAACTTCTTCTTCAAAATCTGAAACGACTCCTCACATCCCTCATCCCAATGAAATTTTGTGGCTTTCCTCATCAGTGTGGTCATTGGTCTAGCTATTTTAGAAAAATCTTTCACAAATCTCCTATAGTAACCAGCTAAACCCAAAAAGCTACGAATTTCAGTCACAGATTTCGGTCTAGGCCACTCCTTAACAGCTTTAATCTTAGCATGATCTACTGATACCCCATCCTTAGATATAATATGCCCCAGAAAAGCTACTTGATCCAACCAGAACTCACATTTCGAAAATTTGGCATACAACTGTTTTTCTCTCAAGATACTCAGAACAATACGTAAATGTTCCTCATGCTCATCCTCACTCCTCAAATAAATCAGTATGTCATCAATGAACAACACAACAAATTTATCCAGGTAAGTCCTAAAAGTTCGGTTCATCAAGTCCATAAACACAGCAGGTGCATTAGTCAACCCAAAAGGCATCACAGTAAACTCATAATGGCCATATCTAGTGGAAAATGCAGTCTTAGGTACATCCTCAGGTGCTATCTTCAATTGATGGTACCCAGATCGCAGGTCAATTTTAGAGAAAACAGAAGCTCCCTTCAACTGGTCAAACAAATCATCAATCCTAGGTAAAGGATACCTATTCTTGATAGTAACTTGGTTCAATTCCCGATAATCAATACACAGCCTCAAAGTTCCATCTTTCTTCTTCACAAATAAAACAGGGGCACCCCAAGGCGACACACTAGGCCTAATATACCCTTTCTCCATCAATTCATCTAATTGTTTCTTAAGTTCTTGCATTTCTAACGGTGCCATTCGATATGGTGATTTAGCAATTGGTCCCGTTCCTGGCACTAGGCCGATTTTAAACTCAACTTCTCTAGCTGGAGGCATTCCCGGTATTTCCTCAGGAAACACATCAACAAACTCACTCACTACTGGAACTTCACTCAAGTCAGGATATTCCACCCTCAAATCTTTTACATGACACAAAATCAACTCCGCTCCCCTAGATAAATGCTTTTTCACTTTCATAGCAGAAATAAGTTTCACTCTAGGACCCTTTACATGACCCCAATAAGATACCCTCACATTCTTAGGCCCCCTCAAGGAAACTTTACTCTGTGCACAATCAATATTAGCCCGGTGAGACCCGAGCCAATCCATCCCCAAAATCACATCAAAGTGAGGTAACAGAAATTCTATCAGGTTTTCCTTAAAATCATGATCACCAATAAACACAGACACATCCTTAAAAATTCTTTTACAGTTCACTAAGTCCCCAGATGGCATAGCAAAATCATAATCCACAATTTCACTAGATTCAACATTCATTTTATCCACAAACTTAGTTGAAATAAAAGAGTGAGATGCACCAGAATCAAACAGAACATGAGCTGAAATAGAATTCACAAGAAAGTTACCCGAAACGATGTCTGTATTTTCTGCTTCTTCTCTATTCATGACATAGAGCTTCCCAGTAGGCTTCTTAGTACTCTGTGCCCCATTCACTAGTCGTGCGGGCTTACTAGCTGCGGTAGTGTTGCCCTGAGTCGGAGCTGGGTTATTATAAGTGTTGTTAGATGCAGACCCACCATAACTCTGTGTTCTTCCCTGACCCTGAAATCGGTTACCCTGATTCACACTCACACTAGCAGATGGTGCACTACGGGGTCTTCCTGCCTTCTTATTAGTACATTCAAACTCACGGTGTCCCAATTTTCCACACCAGTGGCATGTCACCCTATTTCCCTGACAATCAACTCCTGGGTGATCTCCTTTGCATATCTTGCAGTAATAGTGTCTGGGAAAAACTTGGCTTGTCCCATGACTCTTACCATTCCAGTTATTCCGTTCTTCTTTCACATTCCCGCCAAAAGATCGGGACTTATTCTGAGGGTTGTTATTATTATGGAAATTTCCTCTCTTAGCTGCGGTGTCAGATTGACTCCCTTGATACTCCCTCTTTTTGGTCACACTAGATCCCAACTCAGCCTCCATTTTCTGGTTACTCCTCTCAATGTTCACAGCTCTAGCATAAATATCTCTCAATGAAGTGAAGGTCTCCCCAGCAAACCTACCCTTAATCTTCCAATTTAACTTATCCTCAAACCTTGTCGCTTCAATTCGCTCAGTCGGCACCAACTCCCTAGCGAATCTGCTAAGTTCAATGAATTTGTTATAAAAATCCTTCACACTCATCTCATCTGTCTGCTTTAGATCCCCAAATTCAGCCAGTTTTTGGTTCTTCACATGGTCGGGGAAAAATTCTTCCTCAAGTAAGCCTTTAAGGTCATCCCAGTCTTTATCATGAAGTATGACGGTACCATTAGCATTTCTCACCCTCTTAGGTTTCATGAAATCATCTTTCACAGTCTGCCACCAGATATCTGCTTCCTCCTTCAAATAGAAAACAGCGATCCTAGCTTGAAACTCATGTGGGCACCCAACAACCAAGAAAATTTTCTCTATCTCCCTAATCCAGTTATCTAGCTCAGTAGGATCCCCTTTCCCAGTAAAAGACGGCGGCCTCTTCTTCTGTACCGCTTCAGACATTCCAACAACGGTAGGTATAGGATCATTTTCATTTTCAACCCTCTCATTCATATTCCGCGCAACAGTAGTCATTTGTTGAACAGCTTCGACAAGAACTGTGTTTTGAGCTATAAGTTGCGTCATCATAGCAACCATATCAGTATTGTTGTTTTCGTTTTCCCTTCGTGGAGGCATGGTTACTATATATAAAAACAAGGTTCTATTAAGTACAAGCATAAGACCGTTCTATCACAAATAATATCACAAATAATAACATAAGTAGCATTCACAGTTCAGGTAAGGGTAATAGCACAAAATATTATCATACCTATACAAATATGAATATACAAATCATGCGTATGCAATGCACCCAAACCACCCAACTCTCTCTGTTTTTTTTAATAAAGGTAAAAGTTTTTTTTTTAAACCATTTCAAATTTTGCAAAACATTTTGGAAAACCAACCTGGCTCTGATACCAACTGTAACAGCCCTAATTTTTCTCAACCAAAATAATAAACCAAAAACGGAAAACTCAAAGCTGTTACTCCACACTTAGCTTACCGAGCCAAGTGCAAGGAAAATGATAAATAAAAAATAAAAAAATAGAAATTGATAGCTAATTAAATTGCAAACGTTGCAGCGGAAGTCTTAGGTCTTACAAAATCCAAAACGGTTTAAAACAATAGCAAACCAATAAATCCAATAATAATGTAAATAGTTTGTAGTCAAAGTTAAATTATAAAAGTCCTTCCTCGCTCAGCATAACCCGATACCAGAATGCACCCATGCAGCAAATCACGTGTACCTATCAGCTGTACCCAAAACAAAAATAAGTACAGGTTCTAGCAGGGGAACAACCCAAAACAAAAGGACGTTAGCAAAGCTGAGTAAAAATATAGTAATAAATAAATCGTGAAATAATAATAATAACAATAATAACAATAATAATAATTTATAATAAATTGAAATCGGAGTTAAAATCACCATTTAAATACCAAAATACCATAAAAGAGTAGTCAAAACCAAACCAACCAAAATATATATATTTTTCGCAACTTGTGTGCCAAGGTCCTACCCTTGCACGGTCTAGAGGTAACCACCTGTGCTCAGCTAGACTCATAATAGAGCGCACCTCTCACATTTGGACAGCCAGTAGGATGAAACTGCCAAAGGAGAAAGTCTAACTCCCTAACGAGTGAGGGCCGGACAATCCTCACTCAAAAATAGTTTCGGGACAAAGTCCCAGGAACGTCTTAGACGCACCTTAAAACCGTCTAGACCAACAGAACTCCCAGAGTCCGTTATAAGTTACTAAAAATTTTACCAAAATAGTACCAATATGTGAGTCGTGTCACAAAGTTGAATATCCAAACATTACGAGTATTATAAAAATATTAACGATCGCCGAAATAATTTAAAAATTCGTTATAAAAATATATTTTGATCCGAACATGCTCTTTACTTAAAAGTGAAAAGGGTAAAACGTCCTTACCTCTCAAGACGGTCAAAACTCAGCTAGAATTAGTCCAAAAACTCCTTCTCCTCGAACCCAGAAGCTACAATAATATAAATATCATTCAATAACTAATTAACATTAAAACGGTCTAACCCATATAATACTCATCTATACCATCAAAACCACTCAATCTCAAGGCACTAACTATTTACTCACTCGATAATGTCAAAAGACGACAAAACCCCGAAACTAATCTAAATTATCACTCGATCCCAATTACTTAACCAAAATCGGATACCTTGATAAATAACTCAGAACCACGTGGTGTCAGATAATTTCACCAAAATTCAACTCTTCGTGATTAACACAATACACACCCAAATATTGCATTGCATTCATCATTGCATCATTATACAAACACACCTGCAAAATCCCTGTTTCATTATGCGCCCCACTTATATGCCATTGAATATACTACTGCTATTTAAGTACATCTCTCGCATCATTACAAAGAAAAACAAACACCTGCACTTCTCTTCTCTTCCTGAGCCCACGTCTCACTCAAAACACCCAACTTACTGATTACTAATCCACGAGCATAAATAATACAATCGGAATAACTCGATACCAACACCTATAAACAAATCGTTTGACACAACATCCCTTAACTCCGACCTATGATCTTATAAAACTAAAATCGATTTATATAACATCGTACAAAACAAGATTTAATAAGCCGAAAATAGTAAAAGTGGAGTACTTACAGTATTTGTTGAAAAAGGGAGTCAAGACGGACAAGTGCAAGCAAAGAATTAAGACCCGATTTACGTCGGTGAAGGGACGGTTGTGAACAGGAATTAGAAAACAGAGGAAGATGGAGGAGGCACTTGCGGCAGGAAGAAGACAAAGGAAACAGAGGTGAATGAATGAATTGGGAAAAGAAAAGGGGCGTGGGGTTTTAAATAGTTTTAGGTTTCCGTTTTTTTTTGTCCTTATTGTATTTGACCCAAATCTTAACCCGATACAAAGACGGTTTATAAAAAGAACGTTTCACTTTAAGAAAATCAAAGCCGATTTATTATAAGACGAACCAAAATAGTTTAATTTTATAAAGACCTCGAAAATATTTTTCCCAACTTAACAACCCGTTTTAAATAATTTAGAAAAGTAACGTTTTATAATTGACTCGGAAAATAACGGGGTGTTACACGACGGACCAAAACACGGTACGATTTGAAAATGAACAAAACAGCATGAACCACGTATGGCAACAACAGCAGCAATGGTAGGAAGAAAAAGAGGAAAAGGAGAAAAGGAGATCGTCGTACAATGGGAACAAGACGACCAAACCGTAACAGAAATGACAAGACTGCAGACAAAAGCTCAACACAAGACGACGAAATAGAGAGGCGTGAATGAAAGCAGACTAATATTATCAACAACAGACCGCAGAGGCAAAGGAATCAGGGGAATCGAAAACAGTAGCAGCAGCACGCAGACATGAGGGGAAGAAAACAAAGGGGAAAAGAAGGAACGTACAGCAAAGAGGATGAGGCGACGCAGCAGCAGAAAACAAAACGAGAACAACAGCAGAATTGCTGCAATAAAACAACATCAGGCAGAGCAATGCGAGGCGACATCAACAACAAAATGACGAGCAGAAGAAAAACGCAGCAGTAGCAGCAAAAGAATGAGAATAGAAGAGGAATAAGATAAAGAAGGAGCTAACAGCAGCAGCAACGAGGACGCACAAATGCAGAAGAGAAACAAGAAAGGAAGAAGAAGAAAACATGAACGGAAAACAACAGTAGCATTACCGTAACAGCAGCCGAACGCAATAGCAGCAGTACGCAGCAAAAATCGAACGAGGATGATGATGGGGAACGATTGCTGATGGCCGAAGAAGAACGAAAACGGAAGATGAGGCGAGAACAACAGAAGCGACAGCAGCAGTGTAGCAGAACCAGCGTAGCAGAGGAAAGAGGATGCCAGGGGAATAGACTAAAAAGGGATGAATGTTGATCGAGCAGAATTGAAGCGGTGGAAAAAAAAAAGTTGAGACTAAAAGGGGATGAATGTTGTGGAAAATTGAAACGGTGGAATCAAAGAAAAGTTGACAGGAGGGAAGCATGAGTTAATGACAGTGGGAAACAAAAAGAAATCAGGGGATACGTTGAAGCGGTGGAGAAACACAAAACAAGGAAAGGTGAATGAATCCGCTTGGAAAAAAAAGAGAAATATGAGGGGCTGAAACAGTTCAAATAAAAAAAAGAAATACGGATTAATAAAAAGAATTGGATCGAATCGAATTCCGAAATGATAAGTTGACTGACCCACGAAATAGAATAAAAAAACAAGTCAATAAAATTAATAAATAATCGAGTCATCAATAAAACGAGTAATTAAAGTATTCGAGACTAAAACAAAGCTTATAGAAATAAATAATTAGACGAACAAATTTTCCCGATAAATAATAAATTTTTGATAAAGTGAATTAATTGATTTCTCAAGGAAAAGTAATAAATGTTTTGACGAAACTTAATATAAATGAGCTTCGAGCCGAAAATAGAAACTCGAGCTTAAATAAAAATAAATAAATAAAATTTAGAATTTAAATCGTCAAAATAGACTTTGATGTTTTAAATATAAGAAGAGTTTCCAAGTCAAATAGGGTTTTAAGAGTTTGAAACGATTAAACAATAAATTCGTTGTATAATAATTTTAAGAATTATGAGTTAAATCGTAAATAAATAAAAAATACGAATATAAATTTAATTTAATTTATTTAATAAAATCAGGGGTGTTACAAATACGGCCCAGCCCAATTGGGTTTGAATTTTCCTCTTGGGTCGACCAGTAGTAATGCACGAACCGATTTTAGGACCAGATCTCCTTCTTTGATATGTCTGGGCCTAACCCTTTTGTTGAAAGCCCGTTGGATCCTCTTTTGATATATTTGGATATTGTTGAGGGCCCGGGACCGCCGTTCGTCCAAAAGAACTAGCGAATCATATCGGGCTTGTACCCAATCTGCCTCCGGCACTTGGCTCTCAAGTAGAATCCTGAGGGATGACACTTCTAGCTCGACCGGTTGGACCGCCTCCATTCCATATGTCAAATAGTATGGAGTTGCTCCGGTTGCGGTGCGAATTGACATCCGATACCCCCAAAGGGCAAAAGGTATTTTATCCGGTCAGTCCCGGTAATTCTCAGCCATATTTTTAAGTATGGTGACAATCATTTTATTAGCCGCCTCTACCTCTCCATTTGTCTGGGGCCGGTAAGGTGAAAATGTATGCCTTTGGATTTTATATTTCGCTAGCAAGGCAGCAGTTTCAGCTTGGAAATGGGTCCCGTGATCACTGATGAAATTGTGCGGGATCCCGTATCGGCATATGATCTTGTTTTAGATCCGGTACGACTCGGCTTCGACCCATTTGGTGAAATAGTCGATAGCCACAAAAATGAAACAGTGACCTCCCGTCCCGGAAGGGTTCACCTTTGCAATTATATCAATTCCCCACGTTGAGAATGGCCATGGTGATGTCATGGTATATAATAGGGAAGACGGCATATGTTGTACATTAGCAAAAATCTGACAATTATGGTAGTGTTTGACATATAATTGACAGTCAGTTTCCATGCTGTTCCAATAATATCCGAGCCTAATGATTTTTCGGGCTAGCATATGGGCATTCATATGCGGACCATTTTCACCATCGTGTACCTCGGACATAACCTTCTCGGCCGGTACTTTATCGATGCATAGGAGGAGAGCCCCCTGTGCCGTCTTTTTGTATAACTGTCCGTCGTCGGTACGAATGTATTGGGTGGCCAATCTTCGCAAGGCTTTCTTGGGCCGATTTTCCGTTCCCGGAGGATACTCGCCAGTTGTTAGGTAGGTTAGGACAGCCTGATACCAAGGTTCCGGATCAGTTATATCGATGTCTTCAATAGCGTGGATATAGGCCGGCTCGGACCGTCTTTCAACGCAGATCGGCATGCTGGTTAGATGTTCCGGGATGTGTAGTAAGGATGCCAATTTGGAAAGTGCATCTACAAATTGATTTTCTTCTTGGGGTAGATACATATATTCTACGTTTTGGAAGTGTTTCTTGAGAAGCCTTACACGCGCTTGGTAAGGCACGACATTGGCATTCCGAGTTTTCCATTTTTGGAAAGCTTGATTGTTGACTAGGGATGAGTCACCGTGGACCCGGAGGTTTGTTACTCATAAATCAGCGGCGGTTTGCAACCCGTGAATGTGTGCTTCATATTCGGCTGCGTTGTTAGTCACATCAAAGTCCAGTTTAATGGATAACGGTGTGTGCTCTCCTTTCGGTGAGAATAATAAAATCCTGTCTCCGAATCCTCGGAAGTTGGACGCCCCATCAAAATACAAATCCCATGTCTCGGTGTCGGTATGGAATATATCTTCATCTGGAAAAGCCCAAGTATCGGTGTGTCCTTCTTCAGATACGGGACTATCGGCAAGAAATTCGGCTATAACCCGGCCTTTGATGGCTTTTAATGGTACAAACTTGAGGTCAAACTCTGCTAACATTAAAGTCCATCTGGACATCCTACCGTTAAGGATGGGCTTCTCGAATAGGTACTTGATAGGATCCATTTTGGATAAAACAAGTACCTCGTGACTAAGCATATAGTGTCGGAGCTTTTTAGTGGCCCAAACCAAAGCTAGGCACGTTTTCTCGAGCACTGTATACTTGCACTCGTATTCCAGGAACTTTTTACTGATGTAGTAAATAGCCCGTTCTTCTGAATCAACTGTCTGGGCCAGCATAGCCCCCATGGCTGTCTTTGTCGTTGTCAGGTATAACGACAAAGACAAACCTGGTCGAGGTGGCATTAATACTGGCGGTGCAGACAGAATGTCCTTGATTTTATCGAAAGCCGTTTGACATTTATCGTCCCACAGTGTTCGTTCTCCTATCTTCAGTTTCTTGAAAATGGGTTCACATACAATGGTTAATTTTGAAATAAACCGGCTAATGTATTGGACTTTTCCGAGAAACCCCCTTATTTCTTTTACGGTTTTGGGTGGTTGCATCTCGGTGATGGCCTTGATTTTAGCTGGGTCGACCTCGATGCCATGTTGGCTAACAATATGGCCTAGTAATTTGCCTGATGTTACCCCAAATCTGCATTTTTGAGGGTTTAGCCTCATCTTGTATTTGCGTAGTCGGGTAAATAATTTTCTTAGGGCCGCAATGTGCCCACTTTGGTGTTTGGACTTAACAATCATGTCGTCCACATAAACCTCCACTTCCTTATGCATCATGTCATATAGTAAGGTTCTGGCGGTTCGTTGATAAGTGGCCCCGGCATTGATAAGCCCGAATGGCATAACGGTGTAACAGTAAGTACCCCAAGGTGTAATGAAGGTGGTCTTACTCATGTCTTCCTCTGCCATTTTGATCCGATTGTATCCGGCATACCCGTCCATGAATGATTGGAGGGCATGATCGGCCGCGTTATCCACCAGTATGTCGATGTGTGGTAATGAAAAATCACCTTTTGGGCTGGCTTTATTAAGGTCCCGAAAGTCTACACATACCCGCACCTTGCCGTCCTTCTTGGGTACCGGCACGATGTTTGCAACCCAGTCTGGATATTCAGACACTTGTATAAAGCCCGCTTTAAATTGTTTGTTGACTTCTTCTTTGACTTTGAGAGACCATTTGGGCCTCATTCTTCAGAGTTTCTGTTTTACCGGTTTACACCCATCTTTGATGGGTATACGGTGTTCAGCTATTTCCCGGTCTATCCCCGGCATGTCCTTGTAGGACCACACGAAGACATCCTTGAATTCTTGGAGGAGGTATGTAAATTGTTTTCTCTCCTCGGGATCTAAGGACAAACCCAACTTAAGCATCTGGGGCTCTAAAGTGGTTCCCACGTTAATGGACTCGGTTTCCTCAACTACCGGATCTCGGGACTCCCTTTGTTCGAGCTGCTCGATCTGATGCGGAGGTAGAGGTACCTGTTCGTCGGGTTTCTCAATGTCATTGCATATAAAAATTTTGAAATTGAAAGAATTTTGGAAATAAGACAAGTCGTAAGCGGAACGGTTGTCATTATTTTTAATAGCAAATTTTGAGAACAACTCAAAGAGAGCGGCCATCTGATCATAGGTTATTGGCGGGATAGGGAGTGCTCTCGGGACAGGCCCCGAGACCCCAGTGGAAATGGCTAAAAAGAGAGGGGTTATAGACTGGACTCTAGCACTGGACCCTCTAGACTTGGACTCAGACTTCGACTCTGACTCTGACTCAGACTCAGACTCGGACTCAGTATCCGGCATGTCTCCCTCGCCGGTGGTCAGCTTGTAGACTCTTCCTTGGCTGTCGGTTCACTTGATGGTCTTCCTCCAGGCCCTTTTCCCGGTGTCTGCACCAACTTTGGAGATCAGCTTAGTTGGGTCAAACCGATTGTTGCGAAGGATCAGGTTGACCAGATCTTCTTTTGGAGCAGGGATGGCCTTATCTTCTCCGAATAGAAGCCCCAGCACGGGCTCAAAGTTATTTTCACCTTCCTTGGATTCAGCCTGAACAAGGGTGAATATATCATCGGGGATGAAATTGCATTCCCGAGCAGTTTTAGTCTCGGGATATGTGATAGTGGGCCGATATAGCCCCACTTGAATAGCCCCGAAAACTGGTGTAACGAAGTAATCGGTTAGTTTTGGGCTTTAAGGGCCCAAATAGGTTCCCTTCATGATGTTGGTGGCCCTTTGAATACCGGCCCGGACCACGTTTTCTGGGGTTATCGCATACCCCAAGCCGAATCGTGATTCGCCGTCGTTTAGGACCTCGATAATCTTCCCAGCTGGAAGATATGGTCTCGAGGTAGCCCCCGGTAAGTAGCCCAAGTTTTGTAACATCGTATCGATTCTGGTAGTGAAGTAGGGCCTGAAGAGATATTCCTCTTCGATCATTCCCACGAAATCAAATCCTCGTGGGTCGGCCCGGCCCGTAGCGTTGCAGCTTGCCACGGTAATAGGGGTTGCCTCCAGTGTGATGACACCGTCTTGAAGAAGCATCTTGACTTTTCTATGGAGGGTGGAGGATACGGCCTTGACTGCATGGATCCAAGGCCTTCTCAGTAGTAAGTTGAAGGATGAGGTGACATCAATCACCTGAAACTCCAGTTCTTTCTCGATTGGACCCGTTATGATTGTTAATTTAACAGCCCCAACCACCGGTTTTGGGCTCCCATCAAAATCCTGGATATTCTGCGCCGTCGGGAGGTAGTCGGCCTCGGTAATGCCGAGGGCCTTAGTGGTCCTTAGGGGAAGGACATTTACAGCGGACCCATCATCGAATACGATCATTGGGAGGTATTTCCCTCGGCAAATGACCGTGATGTATAGGGCCAAGTTATGGTTGGGCCCGAATGGTGGAAGATCGGACTCGGAGAAGGAGATAAGCGGGCCTTCTTCTTTGGACTTGCTGATGGGAGGGATTTGTCGTGGATCCCGCCACCAAATAAAAACCAACTAACCTAACTAGGGTAGCTAGGGCAAGTCGGGTCGAATCCACAGGGACGGGAGGTCGGACTAAGGTATGCTACGGTCTAGGACTATGTTCGAGACGAGATAATCTAAGGAGGGGGAGACTAGGACTAAGCTAGGTCTAAAGCAAGAAAACAATCAAAGGAAACGGGCTAGGATTAGGTCGGGGTCAAAGGGGTAACGGAATGGTCAAGGAGGAGTTAGAGTGAAGGAGGTAGTAGGGTAATCTAGGTAATCTAACTTAGACTCACCTAGAGGTTCCTCATGGAACCCATTTCGGCGACACACATGACAAAGAAAGACAAGAAAAACAAGCATTCTAACCTACTTAGTCATTCAAGCCTTTCAACAAACATGTAATATGCATCAACCAAGAGGAAACCCAAATCTTCCACCAACATCTCCAACAAACCCTTAATCACCCAATTAACACCCTAATCACCCTACTAACCCTAGCAAGATACTACTCTAACATATTCATACTAAAACTAACACTAAGAAGAGAAATCCATTCAAACAAGCAAACTAACATGATGAAACTAACAAGAACTATGAACTATGAGCAATCCGTCCAACAAAGATTCAAACTTTAATGATAAAAACAAGGATTAAGAGAAAGTAAAAGAAGATTATACCATACTAGAAGATGAAAGGAAGAAGGAAACTTGCATAAATGAGAAAAACCCAAAACAAACATCCAAGTTTGTCAAGCTTGGTGAAGATCTTGAAGAATTCCCAAATTACAAGCACTAATCTAGGATTAACGATAATCTAAGGACTAATCTACACTAATCTAATCTAATTTATGCTAAAACTAGGCTAGGGTTTGTGGGTAATGAAGAACATAAGCTAAGATTACAAGAGGTGGGGTATTTATAGGGTTACAATGGAAAGGAGGAAGGAACAAAGTGACGCGGCTGGAACTGGGACATTCCCGATCGGGAAGGGAAATCCCGATCGGGAAACTTCAACTTTCCCGATCGGGAATATGCCAACCCGATCGGGAATGCTCCACAGTGGCGTCCCTAATCGTGCACTTCATCCCGATCGGGTTTGAGGCCTTCCCGATCGGGATGGGTCTTGTAGGACTCCAATATGAACTTTTTGGTCCCTCCTTGCTTCTCATGGGCTTCCCATCGATTCTCGGGACTCGGGATCGGGTCTCGGAGGCTCGGGATTGGGTCCCAAGGTCTCGGGGTCGATTTCAAGGCATCGAATCATCGTTCCTTTACTCCGTTGGCTCCAAAATGTGTATGTATAGAGTCGGAATCGCTCCAACTCTTCCAAATCGGTCTCGGGAACCTGAAACGAACTAAAGGAAGCATAAGAAGCCCCTAAACCGCTCCCAAGGAGCGATTCTACAAGGAAAATGGGACCAAAACACTACAAAATAGGCACTACAAACCACACTTATCACTTGCCCTTGAGATAGAGCATAATAGTGGCTACCATTTCGGTAGGGGTAACCTGTGAGTCGACCTTGATTTCATCGAGAGCCTTGGTAAGTGTCTCCCAATGTGCTTGCGAGCTAACCAGAAGTTGCCATATGGTTAGATCGGTTCGAACCCTCTTTAATTGCTTGACCAGGGCTGTGTCGTTGCTTGGTTCCTCAGGGTCAGCTTCCGTCCTGGCAGGTTCAGTAACGGTTGCGGGGGTAGGATGTCCAATGGTGGCGAGGTGGTTAGTGGCTAAGGCTTTAGACTTAGCTTTTCTAACCTCTTCAATAGTGATGGGGCCTGCTTCCCCTTTGGCCAGGTAGACATCGTCTTCGTCATCAAATCATATCCCGTTAATTTGTGGGATAAAAGGGGAGATTAGGTGTGAACAATCGATTACCTCGCCAGTGAATATAGCATGGGCACTGAACGGGTTTTCTTTCTTACTCGTCTTGTCTCGGCCAACGGTATTTGTCCGCTCTCGTTCAGATCTTGGATCAGATGCTTCAATTTCCAGCACGTTTCAGTATCGTGCCCATTACCTTGATGATATTGGCAATAGGCCTGAACGTTGTAGCTCTTGGATCTTTTCTCTACTGGAACTTCGGGAGTTGGGCCTATTGGTTGAATCAGGCCCTTTGAAGATAGCCTTTGTAAGGCGTAGGTATAGGTAGTCCCAATATCCGTGAATACCCGAGTTCGAGTATTCATTTTGGATGAGGTATCCAGCAGATTAACCTCATCGAAGATGCTGCGGGTTGCCGCTGCATGTGTGGGCTTGCTCACAAATGAACTGGCCCCTTGATACCCCTTGGTAGAAGCCTTAATCAGGCTCTCTAACCTTAAGTCATCCTCGATCCTTGTGCCCATTTCAGTTAGGGTGGTAAAGTTAGGAATGACGCCATACTGGAGATGTACCCGGTAGGAAGAGAGGAGGTTCTTGACAAAGTCCTCCACTACGACTTTCTCGCTGGGCTTATCAACCAGCTTCACACTCTCGGCCCTCCATCTTTGAAGATATTTAGTGAACCCTTCTTTGGGCTCTTGGGCCATGACTTCCAGAGTACGCATCGTAGTCTGGATCTCGGTATTATCGGCATAATTCCGAGCAAATTCAGTCGCCACATCATCCCAAGTCTTGTATTTCTTAGAATCAAGCCTGTAGTACCAGGCTTTGGGATGTTTCTCAAGGGAAGAAGCGAACAAGTGCTTGAACATGGTGGATTTCACCCCCTTGACAGCCATAAATTCTTTGAAAGCCCGAATGTGATGGATCGGGTCTTCAGTACCCTCAAACATCGGTATTCCCGTAAGGTTGAGGTTGGCAGGCAGCTCGTCATTCAAAGGAGAGTAGGAGCGAGCATTTTCAATATGGATCGAGTTGCTTGTTGACAAGTGGACCAGCTCTTCAAGCTTGCGAACAACGCTGATTACTTCAGCTATGGGCCCAGTGGGCTCAGATCCCGCATCAGGAGTCCCTTTCTCCACGGCACTCAAACGGGTGGCAAGGGTCGTTTAGTCGGTCTGAATGGCGGTCAATTGGGTCTCGATCTTGGCCAGTGCGGCGGTCAGTTGATCTAGAGTAGTTTGCATTTTCTGGCATCTGGTTAACGGTGGCCAGTCTATAAGAATACCGCGTAATCAGAAATTAGCCCAAACCCTGGAATAATAAGTACATCCCGAGATAAGGAAAGAGTGAAAGGGAAATGACTCGGAAAAGACACCTAGACGGGTGACTTGTGAAAGGTGGGCCCCCCTTAGAATCCGACAAAGTGGGCCGGGTCCTGTTCGAAGAAAGGTCCACGTGAGACATCCCCAGACTTTGGACTCGAATGTGTAGACGGGCACTCCTTTGTAAGAGTATGTCTTACGTAGGTGGGCCATGCCTTAGTCAAATAAAGCGGACTGGGATAGGGAGGAAACTCGTAATGTAAGATCGACAGAGTTTCGACGCTAAAGACTTCGACGATTTATGACACGACCCGACACTGCTAAATAAGGGAAGTCCTAAGAAGAGGAAGATTTTGAAAAGGGATTTTTTTTGGAAAATCCGAGAAGACTCGGTGGAGGACCCAATTTTCCGAAAATCGGAAAGTGTATCGGGCCATAATTTTGAAAGTTCAAAAATATTTTCGAGTTTTGAAATGGGCAGAATACCGGCTAGAAATGGGCTATTTTGAGTAAAATCATAAGTCCTAAATTCGGTATACATCCCGGGTTTTGAAATTGGATATTTTGAAAAATATGTATTTTCTGAAAAATTGACGGTTTTTGAAAAACGACCTTAAAGACCAAGTAGCACATAGTATGCTTTACACTAAGTCTCGGTCGGTCTAAAGAAGGTCTATACCAGTGCGCATAGCCTATCCGTGAATCGGGACGGACTTCCTAAGTCGAGTTGAGCTTAGAACATACCGCAAAACCCATACGAATCGACTATGAACACCTTTGACATATCCATATTCGAGTACATCACGGTATAGTGGGACGTCGGTCACCAGTACCGGCCCGGGAAAAGATAGGGTTATGCATGAACCGTAAAACTAAAACGCGTATTGTACATGTACTAGTCAAACGATTTCTATTCGAGTCTCACCCTGAGGATGCCGATGGTAAGTCACGCATCAGTTAATCCCCAGCGGAGTCGCCAAATTATGGACATGACATAGGTCCACCCCGACGCGGCCACGCGCGGGTTTGGGGAGGTGAATGAATCTCCATATGAGATGGGTCGAATTGAATTTTAAATCGAAGTGGAGTCGCCACCGAACTTTGTGGGAGTTCGGGCCCGTTCGAACCCACTCTACATCTTAGTGGGCCATGCACAAAGTATGGCCCATTCGGATGTCAGAGTTTATTGGGCTCGTCCCTTTGCATTTGATACCGATACCGAGATTATCGGATACCGTGAATAGAATGACTCTCGTGCGCCAACGGTTTCGGGCATCCGAAAACTGAGGTTCTGAGTAAGGGGTGAGGGTACGTGTTGGGAAGTTCACAAAGAACACCCAACCCAGCCCGCACGTTAGCGGCCTCTACTAAGATACCGTTTGACTTTAAAATACGCGCGTTAGTAATATGATGAAAATGATATGCAAACAACGTTTTGGCGAAACATGCGAATATCTGAATGGGTTTCTAAGTTGATTTAATGCATCCAATACTAACGTCAAAGTTATATTTAGCATGCGAGTTCATTTTAGTACAATAAAATAAACAACGGAAGTAAAAAGCCAAAAATTAAAATAAACGTGTTAGTGACGATAATAACGATAATAACGGTTTGCGAGAAATATAGAATGATATAGAATGATGTAAATAACATGATACATGGTTTTTGGAAAGGTAGCATGACACGTGATTGATTTGACACGTGTTGACCGAGGTCATAAAATATTTTATAAGGCTCGTAATGTGTTTAGGACTCACGTTTTGACGTGACGAGAGAGCACTCGAACGAGTCATTTAAAGACTCGACCGAGTGTGCCTTGGAAAAGGGGTCTGCCCAAGATTTGAGGCGTTACTCGATCAAGTCACGAAGAGACTCGACCGAGTAGGTCGCCACTCGATCGAGTCATTGCGGGACTCGACCGAGCGGTCCTAAAAAAACCATTCTGCCTCAATTTTTGGATGTCACTCGATCGAGTGAGCTAAGAACTCGATCGAGTGCCCCCTGTATGAACCAGGGTTCGTTTCGCAATTTATCGTTAATTTCGAAATTGCTTTTTGATTTTGAAAAATAGATGAATCGGGCAAAAAAAATTGTACGATTTATGCTCGATTCGTACTTTGATACTCATAGTATTCGATATTCGATTACTGAATCGATATCGAATATTTAGAGCGAAACCTAAAAAAATATGTTTGTAAATTGTTTTAAATCAACTGACACGAAATAGGTTATCTCCGCGTTTATAGTGTCGAGACTAATTCTTTCGAATTATGTGATCACTATTTTTAGCATCAATGAATTCGTATCGGTTTGATTTATTTGATTAATTCATTTAGATACGACATCCAATCACTGAATTGGTATCGAATCTAAAGAATGACTCTTTATGATTACTTGAACTAAAAAGAGACTTAATTTGATTCCCTCAGCATCCCGACATCATAATAAATCCTTGCGGATTGTGTGATGTCGGATCCTCGTCAACGAGTTTCGATTCAACTAAAAAAGTGGTTGATTTGAAAATAGTTTTGTTGTATGCGATAAATGACGAGGATGACGCGACAAGAAGGAAAAAAACGACTTTGTTGATGTTGACTCGCTTCAACAATCAAGCGTTCGGGGTGTCGGGATAAGCGACCGACAACGTCGGGTGAAGCACCCTTGTATATTCGGATTTCCTTATCCCGTCATCATTCACAGTCGACACGAATTAGCGGATTTCCTTATTCGAATTATTATCGATATTATAGACGCGACGATAGAATAACAAAAAAACGACGACGACGGACGAAGAGGACAGACGACGCGAGGAGGAAAGAGAAGAACGGAATTTGCACCCTCAACCTACATGTTTTTTTGACTCGGATAGAACTCGTTAGTTGTGGCTTTAGCACGGGAGTATCGAGGTTTACGTAAGTTGGGTTATGGTGGTTTAGGGTTTTGCTAGATGCTAGGGTTTTAAGTAGTAATTAGGATGTTTTAGGGTTGATTAGGGTTGTAAAGGGTGAAGAAAAGGGATCCCTAAAAGTGTTTCAAAAGAGGTGTATATATATAGGAAAAGGCTAACCTCCCCGTCTAGGGGTACTCGACCGAGTAACCTGCTGACTCGGTCGAGTGTCCCAGGCAACCGCAGTCGGGCCTGTTTGAGGGCCCACTCGATCGAGTGGGTCAGCTGAAGCGCAAGGGCACGGTTTTTTGGACCTTGAGTTGAGTATTTTTGTGGGTCTTGTATTTGGGTTGGACTTTTGATATTTGCATGGCTGTTTTGTGTCTCGGAAACGACTTTGACCGGGGTTTGAACCGGTCCCTAAAAGACGATTTTATTTCCGGTGTCGGTTTTGACCCAAATTAGTCTTATTTGATTGGAAATGACCCGCTGGGCTTGAATTTGAGGTCGGTTTTGTGAGATTTGTACTCCATAAAAAGCCCGAGCCAGAAACTAATGGTTTCGAGCCTATATCCGAGCGCGTAGAAACACCTTTGCATCCAATCATCATCGGGTGTTTCTTGGAAACTGCTATAGACACCTAACATCCAAATGTGGGTGTCTACAGTCCGAAAATTAGAAGTGAAGGTGGTCGGACCGTACGAACCCCTCATTGTTCCCATGCCCCAAGTCTAAGTTTTCTAATTGTACCCCTGGCTTCACTCCCGTGGCATCATCCTCGTTACTTAAACCCTCCATCAATTCATCGTGATAAGTAATTGAATCTCTTAAAGTGATGACTCTTTTTTTAGGACAATCAGTTTGAAAATGACCAAATGCTTGACACTTGAAACAACGTACCCTAAACATATCCTTAGGCTTTGTGTCGGTTTTAGGTGTTGCATGGGCTGCAAGTAGAGGTGATCATTTGCGGGTTCGGGCCGGACACGGGCCGGGCTAAGTGTGAAATTTTGGTCCACGGACAAGCGGATTAGCGTGTTTGGGACGGGTTCGCGGGCCGGGCCTTTGTATATTTTTGAAAATGTTGTGTCCAAGCCCGCTAAAAATTCGGGTCGGACGAAACGGGCCAATCGGTCGGTACGTCCCATGAACAGCTATAGCTGCAAGTATGGGTTTTGGGGATTGGTTTGAACTAGACCCTCCGAATTTATTGGTTGTTTCGGATTTTGTCCAAGTGTTCGTTTTAGTGGTTGATGTAATTCATTGTTTTAGTTGGCCCTCTACTTTCAAACACAAAGAGCATAACAAATCAAACGAAGCATAAGGATGTAAATCGACCACATCAGCTACGTTATGATTTAATCCTCTACAAAACCGAGCCATCTTTTATTCCTCAAGTTCTTTTAAATCACACATTAAATATGCCTTTTCGAACTCCTCAATATACACACTAATTGACATGGTCTCTTGTTTCAACTCGGCTATCTTACGATATAAGTCGATTTTGTTACTTTTACGAACATGCCTCTTGCCTAACTTGTTTTTTAGTTCCTCTCATGACCGGATTTTAGGCTTTTCCTCCCGTGCTCACCTAGTCTTCATACTTTCGAAGCACAGGGACACACTTTTCGTTAGCCTTAAGATAGAATACTTGCAACGCTTCTCATCAGGGACATCCTTGAACTCGAACATCCTCTTGATTTGACACTCCCATTCCAAGTACTCCCCGAATCGATCCCTCCCATGAACTCTCGCAACTCCGTGACTTTGAATACGTCATGGGGTTTGGGCACATCCAAGAACCTCCTACCGCCTCCTCCTACTCTGTTGTTGGGCAAATTACGCAAGGCACTGCGCAATTGTTGGAAGAGAATGTCGTCATTACCCCATCCAGTGTTGACGTTGTTGTTCACGTCACTGTTGACATTGTTGTTGTTGATATCGTTATCTCCCAATTCGTTAAACCCGACTCTTACACCAAAATGATGTGAATGCTGAAGCGGTTTAGAATAGGAAATGAAAGTTGGGTCAAATGTTAATGTAACCTTAGGTGATGACGTGGATTTTGAAGTGAAATTGAACTAAGGTTAATGCAACCTTGGTTCGTGGTTAAGGTCTTCCTTGATTTTGACGTTTGTGACACGTTTATCTTAGGAAGGGAAATATTTTGAATTACGTAAGGATTTTGTGATGAAATAAAAGACAAATGTAACCAAAGATATTTAGCTCGAATTCGACCTTGAATCTGATACTCATAACATATAGATTGGCGCACCAATTCCTCAACGCGATTTCGAAATACTTTCTCGAAATGGGTTTTCACAATGTTTGATTCAAATCAAAAAATTGCTGAATTTGTATTGCTTAATAGTTGAATGATGAATGCTATGGGACATGGCTTTTGTAGCCTTACACGTATCAAATGATCTCGAGATGCTCGAGATATTTTTTAATTCTACTTACTACATAATCTAACTAATCTAGATAACATAATATCTTATCTTATGACTATCTTGAAATGATCTCTACATGATCATTCTTATTCTTATTGCCTAATTAAAAGAAAGGTTGCATCCACAAGATACTCGTGTATCTTCACAAAATCAGAATCCCATGGATATCCAATCCACCTTGATATCTACCCATCTTGTTGCCACTTTAAGATAAGATTACACCTCTTTAATTGAGGCATGAATCACACACCTATCCTGAAAAAATCAGAATCGTAGTCAACTTATATTTGTGACCAAAAGGAGAAGATTGTATTGGCTTAATTAGAGTAGGAATCACACGAAAATATCCCCTTGTAATCTTGCGCATATCTTCGTAATACTTGGTTGCAATCTTCACTTTATCTAGTGCACCTAGAAAATATTTGGGACATGTGTGAGTATGCACACGCCTAGCTTTATTGGGCTTGGTTCGAATACCCCAAGTGAGTGCATCATCTTATTGTGGACTTTATCTGGTCCAAGCACAATTGGGTCGTGCTCGAGCTTACTCGTATCAGTTTCACCCATCACAAAAGCATGAAGAAGGGTGAGTTCAAGTTAACAGAAGAAGCTCAAGTTGCCTTCAACAAAATCAAACAACTAATGTGTCAAACACCCATTCTAAGGCTGCCTGATTTTGAGGCCTTGTTTGAGGTAGGGTGTGATGAAGTGAAGTTGGGATAGGGGGTTGTTCTACTTCAACAACAAAATCCTATTGCCTACTTTAGTGAGAAACTTGGAAGAGCAAAGATCAATTACTCTACTTATGATAAGGAATTTTATGCCATTGTGAGGGCACTTGCACATTGGAGTCACGACTTGAAGCCTAAAACATTTGTGCTTCATTCAGATCATGAGGCTTTGAAGTACATTGGAGGCCAACACAAACTAAATCATAGGCATGCTAAGTGGGTAGAATTCTAACAATCATTCACCTTCTCAAGCAAATACAAGGAGGGAAAGCAAAATGTAGTAGCTGATGCCTTGTCAAGGCGACATTCCTTAGTTGTAGTCATGGAAACTAAGTCATTGGGGTTTGAATAAATGAAAGAACTCTACCAAGAAGACCCTGATTTCGCTGAAGATTAGCTCAAGTTAAACGGAGGTGAAAAGGTCCAAGGGAGCAAGCATATGTTGCAACAAATATTCCTCTTCTATGGGAACAAGTTGTTCGTTCCAAAGGGGTCCTATAAGAAATTTCTCATCAAAGAAGTCCATTCTAGTGGCATGGGGGGACACTTAAGAGTTCAGAAGACACTAGAGATATTGCAAGGGCAATTCTATTGGCCTAGAATGATGTGGGGAAGTCCAATTGATCTTAAGGAAGTGTTCTATATGTCAAATGGCCAAGAGTTCATTCCAAGCGGGTCCTTACACTCCTTTACCCATTCTCACAAGACCGTGGGAGGATGTAGGAATGGACTTTATTGTGGCCTTGCCTAGAACTCAAAGGGGCAAAGACTTAATCACGGCGACAGTGGACAAATTTAGCAAGATGGCTCACTTTGTTGCTTGTACTAAAACTGAGGATGTTGTTAGTGTTGCAGGATTGTACTTCAAGGAAATTGTGTGCTTACATGAAGTTTCTAAGACCATTATGTCGGATAGGGACACCATGTTCAGGAGCTACTTTTGGAAGACTCTTTGGAGGATGCTTAAGACAAGACTTATGTTTAGCACATCACACCATCCACAAACTGATGGCCAAACGGAAGTGACTAACAAGACTTTGGGGAGGATCCTAAGGTGTCTAGTGAGCAAGACGTAGAAGGATTGGGATGTGGAGCTAGCATAAGCTGAATTTGTCTTCAATAAGGCAGCTTCTTCAACCACGGCACATAGTCCATTTGAGACTGTTTATGGCGTAAATCCTTTAATACCTATAATCCTCTCAAGTGTGCCAAGAGAAGAGATCAACCATGATGCGAGAAGATGGCAAAACAGTTGCTAAGGATCAATGAAAGCGTGAAGAAGCAAATTGAGCTAGCTATTGGGAGATACAAGAAACAAGCTAAGGGGCTAAGGAAGAAGAAAGAGGTTGAAACCGGTGAATTAGTTTGGGTGCATGTAACACCCCGACCCAATCCTAAGACCGAAAATGTTAACCGCGGTAGCCTGCCAGGCTTTGTACTGGTCCCACATACCAACACGAGTCCTTCCCAACGCATTTTGTCCTCACTCATGTTCATCCCATAAACCTTTCCAGGAGGTCACCCATCCTAAGACTACTCCAAGCCAAGTACGCTTAACTGTGGTGTTCTTTTCATGGGCGAACCAGAAAAGAAAGTGCACTTTGTTGATATGAGTAGTACTTCAAATCTCTTTAAGCAAAGCTCATAAATAGGACCTCTTCAATTAACATGAGATGTTTCAATCACTCTCACTTAAAGAACGCAACGTCCTCGTTGCACCTGGCAACATAACCGCTGACCCAGAATCCACCCTCGCTAGGTGCCAAATACACGGTCGTAGGGTTGCTTTGATACCATTTGTAACACCTCGGCCCAATCCTAGGACCGGAAATGTTAACCGTGGTAGCCTGTTAGGCTTTGTACTGGTCCGACATACCAACACGAGTCTTTCCCAACGTTTTTTGTCCTCACTCATGCGCATCCCGGAAACCTTCCTAGGAGGTCACCCATCCTAAGACTACTCCCAGCCAAGGACGCTTACCTGTGGAGTTCTGATCATGGACAAACCAGAAAAGAAAGTGCACTTTGTTTCAGTGCACCTAAGGAAGGAGAGGTTCCTATCCAAGAGGAAGAGTAAGCTCATGCCTAGGGCAGATGGTCCCTTTGAAGTCATTGAGAAGATTGGTCCTAATGCATACAGGTCGAGCTACCCGGAGAGTATGGTGTACATGGAACCTTCAATGTGGGTGATTTGAGTCCCTACTATGGTGAGAGTGATAAAGAAGATGATATAAGCTTGAGGACAATCTCCATTCAACAAGGGGAGGTTGCAGAAGGAGCTAACCATGGGGGCAATTCAGATTCAAACTAAGGAGAAGACATGGGTTCGGCTAGTATGAGCAAGGGTAAATTGGAGGGGTCTAATATCATATTAGACCTTACTTCCACTAAAACTCTTCAAGGACTTTAATCTACTACTAGTTATCTAAAAATAAGTCTAAGACATTTTTGTATAAAGCCTAATCAATTCATCACAAATCAAGTTCAAAGCTGAAGTGCGCAAATTGGAGTACGAAAAGAACATTGCCTAATTTGGGGTGGGCAAAGCTTGCAGCAGCTAAAAGTAGCTCTCCCCCTTTCTGTTCAGCAATTATTGGCTTGAGTAAAATGTCAAAGAAGTCCCTTTCAGCCTTGAAGCGCACCAATAAGAGAAGACAAAGCCAATTAGCCAAAGCATGCCTAAAGACAAGGACAATCAGATTTGGTCCAACTTTATTTGCTTTAATTGTTTTGTACTTAGATAACCTTTTGTAAACGGTCGTATTGTATTCCTGGAGTGTAAACTATAGGGTCAGATGAATCGCTCTCACCCCTCCAAGGTTTGAACGACTCGAATTGATTTTGGCGTCTTAAAACACTCCCTCACCAAGCATAATGCACCGAGGAAATGGATTAAAACACCTCCATACTACTAACTCGAGTCCACAAAAATTAATAATGCCTATTAGGTGACTAATCTAATCCGTACAAGGTTAATTAGGCCTAACCTCGCACTAGACACTCGGTTTTGTGAAAGGATTTGTTGAGAGTTTTAAACTCTTAAATTTTTTTCACTCAACATTAGCTGATTTGTTACAAGCACAATGAGGTCCTTATACAGGCCTTTGGGTTACAAGAAACAGTGTAGATTAATGCTAAATAAACGATCTAGATTCATCTAACTACAAGGAAAAAATACACTAATTAAAGTTGGTACAAGTGGGGGGTCCGTGGCCTTGGAGGCGTGCCCAAGGCTTGTCTTGAGTTGCTTCATGTGCTCCTATGCATGATAAGAACACCTCTTGCCTGATTTGGAGTCTTTGAGGTCTTGGAAAGAGGAAGGGGACCATGCCTTGGCTGCCACACCATGCCTTGGCTCCCACGCTTGATAATGCCCAATTCACCTACTCTTGCTCACCCTCTCTTTGGAGCCAGTTTTCCCACCAATCCGTTGAGTTTTAATAAATGTTGTCCTAGACTTATTTATAGACAATTAAAGGTGGATTAAGGTCCTTGAGTAGCTTAGTAAGAAATTGACTTGATACGATAATCACGCTCCTCCCACTTAACCACATTCATACTTGTCGAGAATGCACCTTCTCATTGGTCCGACCTTGAAATCCAACCCCTAAACGAGTTCGACCGTGGATAAGGCTCCATGATAGCCTATCTTGATCAATAGTGTGTTAACTTTCAGTGGCAAAAGGAATCACCAAAAGTTATTGTGTAAATATTGGATTAGGTGTCCTTAATCACCCATAGGTCGGAACATTTTTTAGTCGTATCACCAAAAGCTTCACCATACCTCGTGACTCAAGTTATTTTCCTCGACTTATCTTGAGGGTGGTACGGTCAAGTATCAACCCTAATATGGATCATTCTTTTCTACTAATCATGGTTTAAGACATGGAGCTCCCCAGGTTGAATCACTCTTCTAAATAAAGCTAGGCTAGTGTAGGAAAGTGATAGGACCCCCTTTCAACTCCTGTTGCAATTCCTAAGGGCCTATATAAGGTACCCCTATGTTTGTAATAGATTAGACTATTATGAATGAATGAAAGAGTTTAACTCTCCACAAAAACCTTATTCAAATACATTTCTAGTTTGTTTAAGTTATTAGTCCTAATTAGCTTTCTTTGTGTTTTGCTTAAGAGGCTAGATTAGTCACTTAGTGCATGTTTTTAGTTCATTTATGTTCCTTGCTTGCGTGAATTAGGAGAGTATGAGTGTTTTAAGTTACTTTCTCGCTGCTAATCTTGGTGAGGGTGTTTAAAACCAAATCAACTTGAGTCATATGCTCTTGTGCTTTGCTTAGAGTTTAGTGTCTCATTTATATCATTTGAAGGATTTTAGAATTCTGTACAAACCCCATTGTTTGTACTTACAAGGTAGCGTTCTAAACATCGTCAACAAGTGCGTAATGTGCCATTTTTCCAAAAATCATTCAAACCATGAGAGTACGTATAATTTACTATTTCTCAAAGACCTTGAGAGGACTTGTCCATGGACTTCATTGTGACCTTACCACGAACAGCTAGAGGTAAGGATGCCGTCATGGTGGTGGTGGATTCTCCAAAATGGCTCACTTCATTGCTTGTTATAAAGCTGATGATGCTAGCAATGTGGCTGATTTATACTTTAGAGAGGTAGTGCACTTGCAACAAGTGCAAGTAAGAAGGCACATTCAAAATTGGATTATGTTGAAAGTCCAAGCTTACCCGGTTCGACCTTCAGTGCTTTGGGAGAGGCTAACTTCCACATCATGCCTTATTTTGATTAACTTTTAAAGGCACCTTAAACAGGACTTAATTTACTAAATAAAAGTTTAGGACAACTTTTTCTAAAGCCTAAAGGAAGGTTAAGATAATCAAGCTACAAATCGGGTGAAGGTAGAAAAGAGTGCAAAGTTCCCATTTCCTCTCTTACTGACACAATGAAAGTGGCAGCCCAAAAGCGCCATCTACCCTTTCCTTACAGCCATTTTGGAGCCTTGAGGCAAGTCAATGAAGGTCCCTTTCAAGCATTGGAGCGTGTCAAAGAGAAAAAGACAAGGGTCGTTAAGAAGAAGCATGCTTCATCCAACATTAGTCCTTCATTGTTTTAATTACTTTTGTTATTGTCCCTATGTACTAGTGGACCGTTGTAACCCATTTCCATTCAACTAAGAGTCTATATATAAGATGCCTATGCATTTTAAGAAAGTTCAGAATGTTTATAAATGAAAATTGAAGAGTTTACTCTCTCTATAAATCTTATTCAAGCTTGTTTTCCCTATTGAGTTGCCTAGGGGATTACCTCCTTTGAGAGGAGTTGAGAACCATATAGACTTGGTACCCCGTTCCAGCAACAGGAGTTGGTAAATAGTCTTATCACTTTTTCTACACTAACCTAACCCTCAACAAAAGGGTGATTCAACCTGGGGAGTCACGCTCACCTAGGTTCAGAAGAGTGATTCAACCTGGGGAATGGTTAAGTTAGGAAGAGCGAATCAACATACGGGACCTTAAATCCCTTTAAGTAACTACGAATAAAGCTAGGACTGCACTACTTAGGACTCAAAGAAGAGATAAAGGAACTGACTACTACGCAATGAAACAAAGAAAGTGGAGCGATAAAACTCAAGCATGGTCCACAAGAGGAGAGTGAGGCAACCAAAGCATGGTCCCCTCCTCCCTTCCCAATTTTAAATCGGGTAACAAGAATGCATGCCATGCATGTGAGGACACCGAAGCACATCAAAACAAGTGTTGGGCGCGCCTCAAAGACCACGGACCACCAATTGTACCAACCTTAGTTAATGTGTTTGTCCTTATAGGTAGAGCAATCTAGGAAGTTCATTTTAGCTTCATCTACGCTGTTTATTGTAACGTAGGAGGCCTATATAAGGATCTCACTCTCCTTTGTAAGAGATAGCCATTTTACCTTGATAGAAAAGAAAACTTTGAAGAGTTTTGAACTCTCTCGCAAATCCTTTCACAAAACCAGAGTTAGTGTAAGGTTAGGCCTAGTTAATCTTGTAGGGATTACACTAGTCACCTAATCGCGTTGTTAGCTCGAGCAAACTTGAGTTAGTAGCGTAGGTGCGTTTTGAACATTTTTTGCTCGGGTCAAGGAGTTGTTTAAAACACACAAAACCAACTCGATTGGTCCAAACCTTGGAGGGGTGAGGGTGATTTGTTTATATCTTGTTAGCTCCCATTGTTTGAGTGTCGACCCCTCGGTTTACACTCTAGATTCTGGTATCAGAGCTTTGGTTTGCTTTGGTTTGTTTAGGTTCATCTTGGTTGTAAGTCATGAGTGAGAGTTCACAAAAACAACCTTCCTACATTCAAAAACACAAAAAGAAACGACCTTTAACTTTGCGCAAGCATTAGTGCTACGGGTTTGCAAGTTCAGATGAAAGAACTTAAGGCAAAGACACAAGCTTTGAAGGAGAAGGTATGCCTAGAAGGGGTCGACAAGCTAAGGAAACACCTCAACACCTCAAGCTAAGGTGTTGGTGTCTATCAGACGTTAGCTTCCCAATACGTACCCTCACCTCTTACTCAGAATCTACGGTTTTCGGATGTTCGAAACCATTGCCAATGAAAGTCATTCTAGACATGGAATGCTTAAGGGTACAAGTGTCTAACTTTAGGTCTCCATGTCACTCAACTTTGAGCCGTCTAAGGATTAAAGTTGACTTGAACGGTTTCCGAGTACACCAAAATTACTCGGTGGCGACTCCACAAATCGGAAAAGAATTGAGTTCACTAAAAAGGTCGTCAGAACAAACATATCGATCTTTAAACATTTACAACCACATCTCGATCTATTCAACGGAAACATAAATGCCCCCCATGCATCTGTCTAGTACAATTCAAATCGTCAACCAAATTGAAGTCCGACACTTCACCCCAAACGTGAGATTGGACAAGCCCCCGAGCGTGAGGGGTCCAGGACGGAGCCGTGTGGGTGGCCGCCGTGACAGTTTCGCGCGGGTGCGCGCGGCGAGCTGGTGGCAGCGTCCACAGTTTGGCGACTCCGCTGGGGAGATGGAAACAGATTTCAAGCAGTGGTATAAAACGAATGAGGTCGGTGAAGCCCATTTCCTAGTTTCTTTTGTGGTCACTAAAGGTTTTTGGCCCTAAAAATTCCACCCTAACTGATTTAGGACCAATCGACCTTCTTACACTAAGGTTTTCGGACCAGACCCGTAAGGAGAACCCCAATCAACGTTTCGGCCGTCCAAAGTAGTCACGCATTCCGTGAATATGCCAAGCGATAAGCTCCGAGTGGAACATGGCAACTCTTATCCATACTCAGGGTGACACATCCCGACCGAAGCGAGGACTTTTTGTGGACGGTAGCCTACCCTAGTCTACCCGTGCCTGCATCCTGCATGAGTGTATATTTGTTTAGCTATGTGTAGCGTGTTGTGACAACCCAAATGAAGCATTAAATTCCGGATTAAACCAAAACAACATACTCCGCTTTTGAAAAGACATTTTTCAGAAAAATCATTTTATCGTCATTACTCTGGCCAAACTCACACCAACTCTTTTCAAACCCACTTTTGTGCCGTCACTCTGACCAAATTCACACTCACTACTGCAATAACGTTTTTGCGCCGTCACTCTGGCCAAAATCGCACTCACTATTTTCAAACCCGATTTTAGCGTCGTTAAGCCGGTTAAATCAAAACTCCCCATTTTCAAAAAATACATTATTATACCGTTACTATCGCCAAAATTCCAACCAATGGGATCGAGACACCTAACATGGTTACATTTTCCACTTTCAAAACACTTTTACACATACTGTTACCATCGTCAAAATTTCGATCAATGAAATCAAGATATCTAACACGGTTACATCCACAAAACATTTTTACACATACTGTTACTATTGCCAAAATTCCAATCAATGGGATTAAAGCATCGAACACGCTCACACTCTCATTTCTTTTCCAAAAAGCCTTTCAAATCATCACCACCACCACCTAAATTCCTGTAACGAGAATTTGGCTACACAAACTCCACTTTTGAAGCACCACCATGGACATCATGCTTTCGCAAAAACACCCTCTACATCACAAACATCTTCCGTAAGCTCGACCTCATCAGTAACACATGTAGCCTGATCCTCAGCCTTAGCCTCAGTCTCTACCTCATCCTCAGCTATAGCCTCAACCTCAACCCTATCCTCACCTTGTCTCGAGGTCTCCCCCTAAAACCGAGTCAGCTGCTCCTTAAGCCTAGCATTCTTGATATCCCGAGCCCGTACAAACTGGATCAGATTAAGCTCAACTGCCTCGAGCTCCACTACCCGCGCTCCCAACTACGATACCATGTCGGGAACGTCCTGCAAAAGGCATACTATCCTGAGAGAAAAAACAAAAAAGCAAAATAAACAGCTAGCCTAAAACCATCTACAAAAATAAACAAGTTAGACACAAAAGCCTAATCCACAAAGCCATCTCAAAACAAAATCACAAAAACTAACCCGGTACACCCGATCGCGCCACTCCATCCCAACCTCCAACTCTTCCACAAAGCAGGGAGGAAGAGGCTCGGTGAAGGCCACCCCGGCTGCGTCCACCTTAAACAACGTCAGGGGGAAGTCTGGGGGTTGAACACGTCAGTCGGATCAGCCAGCTAGAACACAAAGCAAAAAAAACTCACCATTTCAAAATACAACAAACCAAAAAGCAGAAACAAACAAACAACAATAAAATACATACCACGATGCGGTGGCAAGCCAGCAGCTTACAGAGACATCAAACACCATTAACGCCTCGCCCCCTTCACCGTCCTTGTCCTCGCGAGCCTCAACCGTAGTAGGAGGCATGAACATGGTCCGGGGAAGGTCAACCGGTACCCCAAACTCGTCGTAGGGGCATTGGGGCACTAGCCTCTCCCCCTAGATACAAAACCAGGCGAATAATGCGGGAGGAGCATCCTCCGGTTGCTCCTCGGCCTCAACTCTGCTGTGACATACCTGGGAATGCCCTCGTAGTTGGCCCAAGAATGGGCCACAAACTGTAAAACCAAGCATCCACTAAATTTCAAAACTCCTAACCTTGGGGGCTACCTAGCTAGGGAAACAAATGAATGAAAACTTACATCCTCGAGACGCAGGTGGTTCACTAGCACAATATCCGTGGAATAATGGCTTGTAGTCGTCTTGGTATGAGCCAATATCCACTCGATCCCATCCTAGAACCTAGTTGGGCGAACCGGCACTGTCTTAAGTGCCAAACACAAAAAATAAGAGTAGATCCAAGCCGGCACCCAAGACACCGTCAATAAACAAAACAAAACCAACAGAAATCCAAACCAAATACAAGTTAAGTAACTTACCTCCAGCACGAAACCTGGACCCATAATGGGTATGGCTGAGTCCGAGGCCACCCTTTGCGGCTTCACCAAAACCTGCAAACAATGGATCATCTCTGCGAAACCCGCTGTCACCCAGTCAAAACGTCCCAGATGACTCAAGTCAACTAAGAACGCCAAAATCGTAGTGCTAAACCTCTCGCCGACTTGCAAGCAGCCTGCAACGCCTCACCATGACTTGCAAGCAGCGAGTCATCTCCGCGAAAGCCGTGGTTACCCAATTAAAACGTCCCAGCTGATATAGATCTGCTAGGAAAGGCAAAAATCCTAGTACTAAACCTCTCGCCCTTATCAGAGAAGTGGGTCGAACCTAGGAAGTATCACAACCACAAACAGGCGTCCTGCACCGACGTGTTAGGCTCCCGAGCCTCCAAGACCACCACTCTCTCAAAGTGGTCGGTAATACAAGAATTAGCCAAGGCGTGGGGCGAGCCGTAAGCAGAAGGCTCTCGACAATCCCCTATCTAACTCCTAACCTCGGCACTATCTAATCTAGGACCATCCGATACCCACCTAATCATCTCGAGACCCCAAGGTAGTCCCATGATGACTCTAAAATCCTCCAGCCTCATGTCGACCTCTCCGAAAGACACATTAAATGTCGAGGTCGTATCATGAAAGCGATCCACGATCGCTTTGATCACCATCAGGTTGCTCTTGGTTTGGAAACCGACCAAACAAGCTTAATGCCTAACTACGGAACCCAAGGTTGTCTCTCTGACCAACTCCTTAGCCTCAGGGCTAAGCTTCTGCGAGTACACCTCGAGGCACGTCGTAAACGCTGAGAAAGTCTTCATTGAACCTGGAGGCTGCAAATCATGGCAATAGAAAGGTATAAGTGAACCCTACAAATATAAATTGACATAAAAAATATATAATCAAAAGGATATTAACCTTGTCGTTGATAGTACGGCTCGATTCCTAACTCGGTCGAAATCAGTCTCGTTTATCGCCCTAGGCGAAGGAACACTCGACCGCTTCTTACGGGCCAACCTAGAAGTCAGAGAACCCTAACTGGAAGCCTCACAGGTCGCACAAACTAAAGGGAGCTTATTGGGACGTCCCATACCATCTCCAACTGTAAAATAAAGCAAAACAGACATCCCGTGTCAGGTTAGGACAACCTAAACGGGTCAAAATAAGCTCAAAATTTTCCAGCAAGCTATCGAACTTCCAAAAAGCCCCCTCGCACCCATTTTTTACCATGATCACAATAAAAGTGGTTTCGGGAAAATCCGGCATCGTTAGGTCTCATTTGGTCCGTCATAAGCCTCGCGGTCTCACACAAAATCACCTTCAGTGCATTCAGGGTCACGAAAATCGACATGCAAGTTACGCAGAATGTCACAAGCAAGAAACTAGCAAATTTACAAGAAGGAAGTACAGGAACAATCCGGAAATCGGTCCTTAAACCCTAATTTTTCGAATTTTAGCCACAGAAGGCCATTAAAGGACCTTCAAGCTTCTATTTCAAGCACATAACTACTTCTACAAGTTCTATGCTACTCTAACTCGAAAAGGGAACAAAGAGAAAGCATCAAAACATAACAAGAACGAAACACCCAAATCGATTTTTAGGGTTTAAGAAAAATCAATTCAAATTCATGCTAATTGAGTTCAAATCGACAATAGGTGAGTAAAGGACAACTTACTTGGGGTCGACATTATCAAGGTGAGCAAAATTCGAGCTTGAAAATCGGTTAACAATGGCGAAGAGAGCGAAAGAGAGACGAAGGGTCAGTCGTGTCTGATCTTTTAGCTTACGATCCAAATGCAAACCCCTTCGCGTCTTTATAACAGGTCGATAAAGCTAAAGTTATGTCGCACGGTTCCATGCGCCTGAAATTCAGGACGCTAGGTCCGAGGCGCCTCAATACCAGGTCGCCCCAAGGGAGGCGCCTAACCCTTTAGCTCAAGACAAAACCGGGTTAATCCAGACACAGTTCTCAGTACCCGAAAAAAGGTACACTCATCGAGTAGCAAAAGAAACAATAGCAAACCGCGTTAATCTCTCCGGCGGAGTAACCAGGCTATACTACCCTCTCCAACAGAGTGTAAGACGGCACAACCCGTTACGCAAACCAACAAGGATCCCCAGCGGTACCCATCGATTCAAACTACTCTCCGATATCGGATTCAAATAACAAACCCTTCAGCAAAACTCTGAAAACAAATCAACTACCTCCATCAGAACCTCAATCCAACAAACAAGCTACATCCTCAGCGGAAAAATAATGAAAATAAAATCCAAGAAATAAGCAAAAACAAAGAGCACGAAACAAAAAGCAATACAAACACAATTACGCACTCACCAAGAGTTTATGCAACGATCCCAGGAAAGATTGAAGTACAAATACAGTTACCAAAGGCCTATGCATGCGACCGCTCATTAAAAGAAAAGTCCAGGAATAGATAGGGAACAGACATGATCTGTTTCAAAGAATACATCATGCAAACTCTAAGAGCAGATAGAGATATGTTCCAGAGAATACATCTGTGGACGTCCGTCCGCACCGCCCAGCACCCCGCGCGGGACCGACACGATTTTCAACGTGTGGCGGCAGCCACCCACACGACCCCGTCCCTACCGGGGGCCGATCCGATCTCACATACGGGGCGAAGTGTCGGACCTCAATTTGGATGACGATCCGGACTTGTACTAGATGGGTGCGGGCACCCGTGTTTCCATTTGGGAATCGATCGAGATGTGGTTGTAAATGTTTAAAGGCCGATTCATTTGATAGGGCGACCTTTTTAGTGAACTGAATTCGTTGCCGATTTGTGGAGTCGCCATCGAGTCAATTATGGGGACTCGGAAACCGTTTAAATCAACTTAGATCCCTTGCCGGCTCAAAGTTGAGTGGTACGAGACCTAAAGATAAAGACTTGTACCCTTAAGCACTCCATGCCTGGAATGACTCTCATTGCCAATGGTTTCGGACATCCGGAAACCATCGATTTTGAGTAAGGGGTGAGGGTACGAATTTGGAAGCCAACATCCGATAGATGTCAACACCCAATCTCGCCCGCACAATAGCGGCCTCTACTAATCAATCGGTGGGCTGATTTCCTAGTTCTTTTGTTGTGGTGGAAATACTGTAACATCCGTTGTTTTAACCCTGTCTCTTATACTATGTCAGTTGTTTTAAGGACAGACAAGTTTATCGTCGAAGTAGTGGTCTTAACATTCTTTGCATGCGATTTCACGTGACAAGCGGTCCATGAAAAGATGCACATTGGAGAGTAGGGAGCACTATGTATCATATGTATTAGCAAATCAGATTTAACGTGATAATACGAAAATTAGTCATTCTTGTGATATACCTTACCGGGTATTCTGCTTAAGATGCGTCGGTTCGATATTGATATAGGAGTACCAGGACTAATATGGAACCCGACCATCACTTTGTTCAGTTTTAAGTTATTTTACGTTTTGAATTCCGTGTTAGGTGATTTAGCATGCGATTATAAGGTCATAAAAGCAATAAATCATACGAAAAACTGTAAATGCGAATGTTAGTAAATCACATTGTGAGGAGTTGCACCCTCGGAGTATACACTAAACGGGACCCAATGCATAGATAGTTTTGAGAACGGATCTCGGAATTACTCGGGTCTATTTAATGTGTTTAGGATCTGTGGTTGAAGTTGGGACGTTACGTATTTTAGTAGACGTTCGTGGGCCTAGTGCCCACGTCTAGTGTTGTCGTAGTGCATAATAATAGAAAGTGCGAATATGGAAAGTCTCGTTTAGATGACAACCTAGTGACGATACGACTTCGACAGGCTGATCCTCCTAGCTTGACTAGCTACCCCGGCAGAGTTCCGTTACCGTTTGACCTTCCTGCGGCTATTCCGGCAGAGCTCCGTTACTATTTGCTAGTTCTGTGGCTAATCCGGCAGAATCCGTGTACTAATTTTGGGCTAGTCGATCACTGGCACCTCGGTATCAAGTGGAGTGCTCGAAGGTGAGGAGTAGCGTTGATGTCGCTTTTATTATCGAAACTACGATCGAGTGGATCGTTTGCCTCGGGTGTCGGAGTGCGAGCCCTTAGCGAGAGTTTTTGAGGAGGGAGAGAAGATTGAATGTTGTGTGTCGAATGAATGAGGCGGAGGGGGGTATTTATAGGTGTTTTCGGCCCTCATCGCCCATATGGACGCGTGACTTGAGGCGCATCAGGACTCAGGCGCCTGGGTCCGTGCGTGGGGAGACCCATGCGCGTCAGGTGGGGCGGTTGGAGTTTTGAGGATACGATTTTGATACTTTCCAAAACCGAGAGGGAGGAACGTGATACGTTACTTGGGGATGAAGTTTACCCCAGGTTTGACCTAGCGCTGTGGGTTTAGTGGGCCTCGGGTGTTCATCCCGAGGTTCGCTTGGCGTGGTGTTGACTCGGTTCGAGTTTCGGGACCGACTCGGGGTCCAGTGTCGGAATTGACTCTAATTAGGGTCTATGTGACCGTAACAAAACGACTAAGGCTGCCATCATGTTAGTTTTAATTTTTCCGAGTAATTATTTGGTCCGTTCTATAGGAAAATTATCTAAAACATCGCGAACCCGTGTCGCGTTGCAGTCCTATCGCCATCGTGTGTTTGCTGGGCACTTCTGCAGCCACCAGGTCCAAATTTGGGTGTCTACAGAAGCCCCCACTTTGACTGAGGCTTGGACAAGGCGAAAGTCGAAGTATAGCCACCCAGGTCAATCGAGGATTACGACCTGGTGGCTGTCCGGTCGGGTCGCTTTAAGTCCGTTGGACTACGTGGTGAGGCTCGCCAGCCAAGGCCAAGAAGTCATACCTGACGTCTTCGCTTGTGGTTGATCGCTTGGGGCCCGGGCCGTTGCTTGACATCTTGTTCTTGATTCTTTGTGCGCGCACGCTTTGTCTTCTTCGGTTTATTTAGAGATTTTGTTTAATTTTAAGAGTGTTTTTTTGCGTGCTAGCAACGCATTTAGTTGGCCTTTATTTGTACGAGTATATTTTTGGCTGCTTGTGAACCCTTGATGACATAAAACGTTTGAGGGCGTTAGTCTCCGCTCGAGCAATCGTCTTTGGGATTCTTATGACCTCTAGGACAAGATAAAATGATATAAAACTATTCGAGGGCGTCAGTCTCCACTCGAATTAAAGTTGCTGTGGAGGTATAAAACTCCTTCGAGGGCGTTAGTCTCCTCTCGAGTTAAAATTGTTGTGGAGGTATAGGACTCCTTCGAGGGCGTTAGTCTCCTCTCGAATTAAAATTGCTGTGGAGGTATAAGACTCCTTCGAGTGCGTTAGTCTCCTCTCGAATAAAAATTGTTGTGGAGGTATTAGACTCCTTCGAGGGCGTTAGTCTCCTCTCGAATAAAAATTGATGTGGAGGTATAAGACTCCAATGCCTCTCGGATAACCAAGACCCGTTAGGCAAAAGTTGTTGTGCCTCCGGGATATCTCTGACCCTCGGGCAAAATTGCTGTGCCTCCGGGATATGTCTGACCCTCGGGCAAAATTGTTGTTGCTGTGCCTCCGGGATAACTCTGACCCTCGGGCAAAAATGTTGTTGTTGTGCCTCCGAGATAATTCTGACCCTCGGGCAAAAATGTTGTTGTTGTGCCTCTAGGATAACTCTGACCCTCGGGCAAAAATGTTGTTTTTCTATTCGTTTTAGTTAAAATAATGTTGGCTTTGTGTATTTGTCTTAGTTTGTTTTGCAGGCTTGTCTTATTTCGTTCGGGTTTGTTCTTGCTTGAGTTTGTTCAGAGTTTGCTTATGTTAGTCCTGGTCGTTTCGTTACGCGTCCGGATGTAGCTTCAAGTGCTTGTTAATTAGTTGGGAGTGTGCGTTATCGATCTTAATTGGTAGTTGTCCCGTTATTTTTATTTCGTTTTGTCTTAGTAGGTGCATGTTTTATTTTATTGACCTTCAGTTTGTTTGCCTAAGTATTTATTGGTGCTTTTGATTCAATCCCTTGCGGGTGGTTACGTTAAGTTAAGCTTATCTCTCTCGGGTGGCTGCGTTAGACTAACCTTGGTCTACGACTTTCTTCGGGAAAGTTTCTGACTAACCCTGGTCCATTGATGAGTGGTTGTTTGGGTTTAGTGACTTTTTGCCTTTAAATTACTAGCCTTGATGTGTAAGCTCTTAATGAATGCACAATGGTGTTTACATTAGTTCTTGGGCTTGCATTTGCTTAGTGAATTCTTACGGGAATGTGCTAAAATAGTAATCCCCCGGGATGTAAGTTGAGTGCTCAGGGACTTGCTAGGAGAACTAGTTGCTTTGAGTGCTTTGAGATTGTGGATTTGTCCTTTTTTTGTTTTATCATGCGGTCAAGCGCAGGCATCCTTATTAGTCATGGCTCCCGTGTTCGTTTATTGCTGGCGGTCGATTTTGACTAGAAGAGGTTGTAAGGCTTGCCTTATAGGGCTTAAATTTACTCCTAACTCCTAGTCTTCTTCTTTGACACCGCTCGATGTTGACGTGGCTGGGGTAGCCTCTACTGAGCTCCCTCCCCCCTTGTCCCGCTGAGGAGATGGATGCCGAGATTGAGTGGCGAGACCGGGTGTACCGGATTAGTTTTTGTGTTCTTCGTTTGGGTTCTAAGAATTAGGGTCGGTTTGCCTATCTTTTATGGTTGCACTTTCAGGTTTCCTCGGCATGTCATCAGCGGTTCTGGCATGTTGCTGACTGCTTCCGGGCTTATGCCTCGAGGGTCTCCCGTGACACTTCAGGGCCTCGATCAGTGAGTTTACGCAACTAAGGTGGCTTTCTAGGTTGTTTGTGCATTTTCCTAATGCTTAAGTGTATTTGCAGGATGATCCGGATATGGTGGGGCAGTTGGAGGCTCGGGTGACCGAGCTCGAGGCGAGAGAGGTTGAGTTGCAGCGGCTTCTGCAATCTCGGGCTGACGAGATCGCCTTCCTAAAGGAGCAGTTGGCCCGGTCTCGGGGTGAGACCTCTACACAAGGTGAAGCCAGACATGAGGTCGAGAGGGAGGCTGAGGTCGATGCTGAGGCTACGGGCGCTACGGAGGAGGCCGGAGGGATTCCCGAGACGGCTACCTTAGATATGCTGTCGGGGATGGACGGTAGTGAGTCTCCCCTTATAGACCTGGAGGACCTAGGGTTAGATGATCAGCTTTGTGAGATCGTGATTGCCGTTGGCGCAGCTTCTAGGGGTCCTTTTTAGCCTCGATTTGTATAAGGATTTGTATATTTGTTTTAGACTCTTAGTATTTGAATTGATCGGAATAGTCTTGTGTTCTCGTTTGGCGAATTGTTTATCTAGATTGACAAGTAATCACTTTTGTGTTCATTCATTTTGCGATGCGAATTGGTTTAGGGTGCGTTAGCGTTGTGTGAGAGGATGAAAACAGCTTCTTTTGGATGTTTTGAAATACGTTAGTTTCAGCCGGGAATCGGATCAGGTAGTACGTCGATTAAAACGTTTTGACTCGAGATGTGGAAAATCCATCCGCTTTGATTACATGTGTTAAAAAAATGAGCGCGGTTGTTTTGGCATTCAAGATGGGACCGAGGTTGAAATCAAGACGACTCTTGAAAAAAAGTTGGACCACTTTTTATATACTCATGATATTGCCTTGTTATGTTACAGAGGTGACTCGACGATAACCGTTAAAAGGCTACGACACACCTAGGTGGGGTAGCTTATCCCCCCCCCCCCCAAAAAAACGTCTAAGTCTTGTTCGTCCGACGGGTAGCTTCACGTTCTTGCAGCTCATGCGCGGGTATTCCGGTTTTCCGGACGGGTTTTAGCGACTTCGAGAGGTCGTTCCCGATGTTCGGGGTTGAGGATGATAGCTATGGTGATAGTAGACGTTTGATTTTCTATCCTTGGGTTGCTCGGGATGTCGCCTGCATGATCACAGGCGCTTGGACTGAGGCAGCTGGCCTCCGGACCGCCTGGACTTGGGCGGCCAAAAATTCGGGCGCGTGGGCCGTTGCGGTCGGGTCCCTAGGTTATGGAAATTTTAGTTGTTTCCTAATTCTTGTGGTTTTAGGGCTATATATACGGGTTGTGGGTGTTCGTTTTAGACATACCAGGGTATCTATTGGGTCTAGCACGTTTATATTTAGCAATGTCGGGTTTTGGGAAAATCCTTGCCGAGTGGGTTAGTTCTTTTAAGAAATGTGACCCCGGGGTTAGTTCAAATGACGGCTTATCAGTGGTTGTTGCGCTTAGTCGAGTAAAGGTGCAGGATGATTTTTTACGGGCCTGCCCTAGATTTTGGGACCCTAAATATCATGTTTTTGCTTTTCCCGGGGGTAAAGTTTGCCCTTTGCCCGAAGAGATAGATGCTATAGGCGGGTGGAGCTTGGTTCGTCCTTGTGTGCCTTATGGGGATGATGCTTATGTGGAGCGATTTTATCATTTTTTGGACCTTTCTTCGCTAGAGGAAGCTAAAGGCTATTTTGGTGTGGACGGTCTTAACCTAGAGTTGCTTTCTAGGACATTCTCACAAGTTGGCTCTCGACATGTTTGACCTTGCCATGCAGGCGCGCTTTTAACGTTGCTATTGCCTGTTACTATCTTTTTGAGGATGCGCGGTCACGTGAAGGCTGGGGTAATCCTCGAGTGTTGGATGTGGTAGCGGCTATGGAACATGGATGGTCACCCTCTTTGCTTATTTTAGATGAACTTGTTCTCGGCCTTGATGCTAGTGTTCCGGTATAGGGGATACCTTCTCGGGGTTCTAGAACCATTTTACAAGTGTGTTTTTTTGTCATGTTTTTTGTAGCTAAGTTTTACTTATTTTGTGGTTGTTTTGACTTAGGAGGCGTGACACTTCGTCATTTTTTTGTGCAGGTTTGGTTGCAAGAGCGGCTTGGTTTAATCGACCCTCCCCGGTGTTTCAAGGATTACAACTACAGGGGCTTCACGGGCCGGAAGATGGTGTTGGCGTGGAGCAAGAGTTCCGGAGAGGAGGATTGGTTTTCCTATTTGGTTAGGGGAGATGTTGTCATCAGGTGTTCCATCCCGTGGTGGAATATTAGTGGGCGCGTAGGGTTTCCATTATCGTCCTCGACCTGGGCTTTGTTATTACTATCCATGAGGGATCAAGTTTATATTTACCCGGGCATGTTGTCAAATCAGATGGGTGTCCGACCTCCTATTCCAAATGATGCTAAGGTCATTTCTAGTTTTGATCCGTGGACCGATCGAGGACTTGCTTAGGGGGTTCAGGGTGTCTTGGGAGCAGAAGTTTTTGCACCCCGTTGCTCGACCGACTGTCAATACTTCCGTCAAGAAGAGAATTTGTGGATACCCGTCAGGACAGACCGACCCAAAAGTTAGGAAGACAGCACCGCTGAGAGGCGAAGAGGAGACTCGAGAGACTAAGTGCCTAACCAAAGACAGTGGAACCTATCCTAGCCTAGTCAATTCATCCGAGCGGGCCAAGACTGACGAGACCCATATTAAAGTTGCGAAAGAGCAAAGAAAGAGGGATTTGCTGGACTCACGTTTGGATAGGGTGTTAGAGGCTTGCTTTCGGAAAATCGCGGAGGAAGAACGCAAGTAGTTGTACCCGGACGATGAGGGTGAGGAAGAGTTTGACCGGTAGAGCCCAGCTATTTATATTATGTATTATTAGTTGATAATATGTGGCGTATTAGTACTAGTTTTTGTGTATTTTAGACACGTTGTTGATTTTCCAGGACATCCGGATTCCGATTTTTTGATGTAGATGCCTCGAAAAAGGCTCGATTTAACCGATTTTTGTTATTAATGAGAAGCACATTTTTATTTTTTTGTTCTCTTTTTTGTTTGTGGTGGCTCGCAACTCGATTCTTCATTTTACCCGGAGCGCCCTTTCGGGTTTTCAGTCCGTCCTCGGCTCACCCTTTTTGTTTTTTTTTGTTTTCTTTTTTTTTCTTTTCCTTTGCTTTTTTTTGTTTTCTCCTCTCTTTTTTTTACGGCTCGCAACTCGATTCTTCATTTTGCCCGGGGCGCCCTTTCGGGTTTTCACCCCATCCTCGGCTCGTCGTTTTTTTTAACCACGGCTCGCAACTCGTTTCTTTATTTTGCCCGGAGCGCCCTTTCGAGTTTTCACCCCGTCCTCGGCTCGTCGTTTATGCTTCGTCATTTTAAAACGCTCGGGGGGGGGGGGGGGGGTCGGGTCGTTAAAAGGAGTCCCGGTTTATACATGGATCGATTAATCGATCTTTGTTGTTTTTTCGGTTGTTTCGTTGTACCCGGGGAACGGAACCAAACCATGTTCGTAGTTCTTTTTTTTCCTTAAAATATGAGTGAGTTTGCTTTAGACTCGTTTATGCCAACTATCGATGCGAATTTGACTTCTTCTTTTTCGTGTTGTTATTGTTGTTGTTTTTTGTTTCCCCCAAAGTCGGAGGTCGGGACGTGGTTTCCAGGGTGTTTATGGGGAATATCGTTTGAGTTGAACCATATTGGTTGGGGTTGAGAATTCTTGTCCATCTAGGTCGGTGAGGATCACGGTGCCCCCCGAGAGTATTTTCTTAACGAGGTAGGGGCCCGCCTAGTTGAGTTTGCATTTCTCTCTAGGGTCGACGGAAAGGGGTGCTCTAATGGATTTGATCACTAAATTTCCCTCGTGTATGTTTCGGGATTTCATTCGCTTGTTAAAGGCTCGTTGGATGCGATGTTGGTAGGTTTACACATTGGATAGGGCATGTATCCTACGTTCATCTAGGAGTACTAGTTCGTCGTATTGTTTTTGGTTCCATTCTTCCTCAGGGATACCACTTTCGGCTAATATTCTTAGTGATGGTATTTCTAGCTCTATTGGTTGGACGGCTTCGGAACCGTAGTTTAGGTAATATGGTGTGGCTCCGGTGGGTGTTCTATAGGATGTTCGGTATCCCCATAAGGCGAAGGGTATTTTGTTTGGTCAATCTCGGTAGTTGTCTATCATTTTCTTAAGGATGATGGTGATGGTTTTGTTGGCTACTTCTACGGCCCCGTTGGTTTGCGGTCTATAGGGTGAAGATTTGTGTCTTTTGATTTTGTATTTGTCTAGGAGTTTTTGGGTATCGGCCCTGAAGTGAGCACCCTGGTCGCTAATGATTTCATGAGGTATACCGTAACGGCAGATGATGTTGTTTTGCAAGAATTTGACTACTTGTTTTGAGGTTAGTACGGTGTAAGAGGCGGCTTCTGCCCATTTGGTGAAGTAATCTACGGCTACTAAAATAAATCAATGTCCGCCGGTCCCGGATAGGTGTACTTTCCCTATGATGTCTATTCCCTAGGTAGAGAAGGGCCAGAGTGTGGCTATAGTGTGTAGAGGATAAGGAGGTAGGTATTGGATGTTGGTGAATATTTGGCAATTGTGGCAATGCCGAACGTGGCGTCGACGACCTGCCTCTAAGGTAATCTAGTAATAACCCAGTCTCATTATTTTTCGGGCTAGTAGGTGTGCACTCATGTGGGGTCCGCACTCTCCGTCGTGTACCTCTTCCATGACTCTCTCGGATTGGTCTTTGTTTATGTATCTAAGAAGGACTCCTTGTGGAGTTCATTTGTACAGTAGGTCTTGATTTAGGACGTAACGGGTGGCTTGTATTCGTATGGCTCTTTTGTTTTCTGCTATTAGTGTCGGGTGGATATGACCCGTGGGTTTTAAAGTCTAGGACTGCCTTGTACCAAGGTTCTACGGTGGCGTTGTCGGTTTCGAGGTTGTGGATGTAGGCTGGTTGTTTGCTTCTTTCTACATTGATAGGCATTGAGAAGGGTGATCAGGCGTGTTTATTAGTGAGGATAGCTTGGATAATGTATCAGCGAATTGGTTTTCTTCGCGTGGTATGTGTATGAAGTCAATCTTGGTGAATCCCCGGGACATTGTTTCTATCTTTGGCTTGGTATGGGGTTAGGTTTTCACTATAGACTTTCCAGATTCCTGTGGCTTGATTGATTACCAGGGACGAATCTCCATGTACCTTAAGATTCTTGATTTCTAGAGATATGGCTATTCTTGGACCTGTTAGGTAGGTCTCGTATAGGGTCGCGTTGGGAAAGTTTAGTTGGGTGGAGGTTAGTTTGTTACGAGTTTACTGTTGTTTGGTGATGGGATTGACGATGGGTCGTTATTCCCGATTTCCTTCTTAGGGCAAAGCTGAGTGGGCTACTTGTGGTAGCCCTTGCATTTTTGTCAGTTGTTATCGATATTTGGCATAAAGTCGAGTTTTTAAGCATTTAAAGTAAATTGTTGAAAAAAAATTTAAGCGATTGTCGAGACATGTTTGTAAAATAAAAGGAGATTGTTTTATTGACAATAATAGTAGACGGGCTAGGTGCCCGTAATTTGTTGTGGGGGAGGTGGAGGACATGTCCCCCCGCACCTCGACAAAGGAAAAAAAGACAAGATGTTTATTAATATTATTAGCCTAGGCCCTAGGATGAACTAGACTCTAGATAAGACCGGTGGTGCCTCTAAGCATCGATGCTCCCCCCAGGGAATAATACTTTGATGGTGCCGCTGGTCTTTATTATTACTGACGCGGTTGATTCGCCATCGGCCCCATCGCCGACAGGCCGCAGTGTCTTCTTCCTTGCCAGAGGGAAGGTTCCGGCATCCACCAGGTCCTGGATGTCGTGTTTGAGGCGGTCACAGTCCTCAGTATCGTGTCCCCTACCCTGATGATAGAGGCAATAGGCGCTAGGATCCTAATCCACCCCTCGGGCTCCACGAGGTGGATCTGGGGTAGGGATGAGTTGGGACAGCTGCCAGTCCTCGTTGGCAATTCTGAGGGCCTTGGCATAGGTCATGCCTAAGTCGGTAAGGCTTCTAAAGGGACGCCCTCCGAGGCCCAGGACGAACCTAGCCGGCCCTAGCCTCATCTTTTCTTTAGGGATGACAGGCATCTCTTCCATTACCTCCCGGGGACCATCTCGCGTCCCGTTGAACGTGTCCTCCAGCCTGCCGAGCTGGAGTTGGATGTTATTATGGGCATCGTTTATTTCGACTAGGTTATTCTGAAGTTCTTTAACGAGTCCTAGCATTGCGTTGAGTGGTTCGGTATTGTCGTTGGAAGACATTTCTAAATCTGCAAGGCAGGGCCAAAGATGAGACCGAGTCGACCGGACGTCTTAATGACTCGAGAAATGCTCGTAGCTGAGCGACGCGGAACTGAGACTCCTGACCCGTGTGTGCGCGGTCACTGGTTTAGGGACTCAGATGCTTTTTAGACTCTTGGTGTACTCGGCGCCTAACGAATTTTTTGTCTGTGTAACGAGACGATCTGACACGAACCTCGGTGGCGAGGTTTAAAGAGGACTTCTTGAGGTGAGACGACCCAAAAATATAAGACCTTGAGTAGAGATGATCCTAATAGCTAACATAAACAGTTAAACACACGGTTGTACGACATAAGAGGTTGATCACGATCCCGGCTCAGGATCAAAAAGACTTGGATGTAATTTTCCTTTGAAAACGACCAGTTTTGCAAAATTTTGAAAAGGATGGTTTGTAGAAATAGTGCAACGATGGTGCGACGATGTGGCGTGCAGGTGCGTTGCTATGTGGGTGCATCAGAAATGATGACGAAATGTAAACATTTTTTTTTGAAAGGAGCGCATTTCTTTTAGGGGAAACATTTTTTTTTTGAAAATAATTACGTGATGCTTCTATCGAAACTACTATTAATTAGTTAGTTTGATACTTGCGGGGTGCGTGATGCTCATGATGGAGCGCGAAGTCTGACGACAGACTCCCTAAAGGTGTGACCAAATCCTTAGTGAGGGACTTAGGCGGTGAAGAGTGTTTCTCATAAATTTTTGCTTTTTTGAAGAAGAACTTTTAAAATTGGTGACCCACGTTTGTCGGTTGTACTAATTAGCATTAGACAGTGGAGGGTGCAATTCGTAAAAAAAAGTGTTTTGAAAATGTAACCGCTTTTTGAGTTCCTTGACTTCATTAATTGAAGCTTCGGCCATGCTAACGGTAAGTGTGTAAAAAGTTCTTTTCTCTTGAAATAAAATGTGACCGCGTGGTAGCCTTAATCCCATTAATTGGGAGTTTCGGTTGTGTCAACGGTAATCATTGTCGCTAATAGGTTTTAAATTGGCCAAGGTAGTGGTACTTAAAAAAAAAGCCTTTTTTTTTCTTTTTTTGAAATTAGTGAATCTGAGCCTTGCCATGGTAACGGCATAAAAAAACGTTTTCCTTTTTTAGAAACCATGATTTAGTCGGAGTATTGATATTTAAACGGTCATTTGGTAAGGCGACCTTTTTAGTGAACTGAATTCGTTGCCGATTTGTGGAGTCGCCACCGAGTCAATTATGGGGACTCAGAAACCGTTCAAATCAACTTTGATCCCTTGCCGGCTCAAAGTTGAGTGGCACGGGACCTAAAGATAAAGACTTATACCCTTAAGCACTCCATGCCTGGAATGACTCTCATTGCCAATGGTTTCGGACATCCAGAAACCATCGATTCTGAGTAAGGGGAGAGGATACGTATTGGGAAGCCAACATCCGATAGATGTCAACACCCAATCCCGCCCGCACTATAGCGGCCTCTACTAATCAATCGGTGGGCTGATTTCCTAGTTCTTTTGTTGTGGTGAAAATACTAGAACATCCGTTGTTTTAACCCTGTGTCTTTTACTATGTAGTCGGTTGTTTTAAGGACAGATAAGTTTATCATCGAAGTAGTGGTGTTTACATTCTTTGCATGCGATTTCACGTGACAAGAAGGCCATGAAAAGATGCACATTGGAGAGTAGGGAGTACTATGTATCATACGTATTAGCAAATCAGATTTAACGTGATAATACGGATATTAGTCATTCTCGTCATATACCTTACCTGGTATTCTGCTTAAGATGCGTCGGTTCGATATTAATATAGGTGCATCGAACCTAATACGGTGAGCACCCGGACTAATATGGAACCCGACCATCACTTTGTTCAGTTTTAAGTTATTTTACGTTTTGAATTCCATGTTAGGTGATTTAGCATGCGATTATAAGGACATAAAAGAAATAAATCATACGAAAAACAGTAAATGCTAATGTAAGTATACACTAAACGGGACTCGATGCATAGATAGTTTTGAGAATGGATCTCGGAATTACTCGGGTTTATTTAGTGTGTTTTAGTATCTGTGGTTGAAGTTGGGACGTTACGTATTTTAATAGACGTTCGTGGGCCTAGTGCCCACGTCTAGTGTTGTCGTAGTGCATAATAATAGAAAGTGTGAATATGGAAAGTTTCGTTTAGATACCTCGGTATCGAGTGGAGTGCTCGTAGGTGAGGAGTAGTGTCGATGTCGCTTTTATTTTCGGAACTACGATCGAGTGGATCGTTTGCCTCGGGTATCGGAGTGTGAGCCCTTAGCGAGAGTTTTTGAGGGGGGAGAGAAGATTTGAATGTTGTGTGTCGAATGAATGAGGCGGAGGTGGGTATTTTTAGGTGTTTTCGGCCCTCGTCGCCCATATGGAAGCGTGACTTGGGGCGCATCAGGACTCAGGCGCCTGGGTCCGTGCGTGGGGAGACCCAGGTGGGGCGGTTGGAGTTTTGAGGATACGATTTTGATACTTTCCAAAACCGAGAGGGAGGAGCGTGATACGTTACTTGAGGATGAAGTTTACCCCGGGTTTGACCTAGCGCCGTGGGTTTAGTTGGCCTTGGGTGTTCGTCCCGAGGTTCGCTTGGCGCGGTGTTGACTCGGTTCAAGTTTTGGGACCGACTCGGGGTGTCGGAATTGACTCTAATTAGTGTCTATGTGACCGTAACGACACGACTAAGGCTGCCATCATGTTAGTTTTAATTTTTCCGAGTAATTATTTGGTCCGTTCTATAGGAAAACTATCTAAAACATCGCGAACCCGTGTCGCGTTGCAGTCCTATCGTCATCAGGTGTTTGCTGAGCACTTCTGCAGCCACCAGGTCCAAATTTGGGTGTCTACAACATCTTGCAAAGTCCAGGAACAGATAGGGATCTGTTCTAAAGAATACATTATGCAAAGTCTAGGAACAGATAGGGATCTGTTCCAAAGAATACAATATGCAAAGTCCACGAATAGATAGGAAATCTGTTCCAAAGAATACAATACGCAAAGTTCAGGAGCAGACAATACCTGTTCCAAAGAATACAAAATGCAAAGTCCACGAACAGATAAGGATCTGTTCCAAAGAATACATTATGTAAAGTCAAGGAACAAACATGATATGTTCCAAAGAATACATTATGCAAAGTCCAAGAAGGGATAAGATTTGTTTCAAATAATACATTATGCAAACTCCAGGAATATACGGGATCTATTTTAAAGAAAACAATTATGCAAACTACGGGAACAGACAGGATCTGTTCCAAATAAAACAATTATGCAAAGTCCATGAACAGATAGGATCTGTTCCAAAGAATACATTATGCGACGTCCAGGGATAGACAGGATCTATTCCAAAGAATACAATTACAACAACTAGGGACGGAGTCAAACATGGGGTCTATTCCGAAGATCAAAGCACTAATCAACTAAAATAACTCTTCAAACCCAAGTCAAAGTAAGCAAATCCATATCAAACTTCAACAAGCAACCGCAGGCAAGGAGGTCAGGTATGAGTTCTAAACCTTGGCTGGCGACCCTTAGTATGTAGTCTAATGGACATAAAAGGACCTGCGCGGACAGCCACCAAGTCGTAATCCTCGATGGATCTGGGCAGCTATCTTGACTTTCGCCTTGTCCAAGCCTCAGTCAAAGTGGAGGCTTCTGTAGACACCCAGATTTGGACCTAGTGGCAGCAGGAGCGTCCGACAAACACCCGATGATGATCAGACTGCAACACGACACAATCCTAAGATGTTTTAGATGATTTTTCTATAGAACGGATCAAATAATTACTCAGAGAAATTAATTCAATATCAAGACGGTCTTATTCGTGTCACTACAGTCGCATCAACACTAACTAGAGTCAATTCTAACTCCGGGGCTCCGAATCGGTCCCGAAAGATGTAAAGTCAAACCCGAGTCAACGCGTCAGACCGAGTTGAATCTCGGGATGCGCACTCCAGGCCCATTGGCGCGTGCTAAGGCAAGGTTTAAAAGCCTTAACGAGCAAGAAATCACAAGATCACGTAAATCTCCATTTTGAAAACTTTTTCAAATGGATCTTCGAAATCTCAGGCGCCCAGTGAGACGCGCCTGGAGCCAGGCACCTCAATCTTGGGTCGTACGACGTGTAGCGCCCGAGATCTCGTATTGAACTATGAGAAAAACTATAAATACCCTCCCTCCTCCGCCCATAATCAACATACAATTCCCTCTTCTCACGAGCTCCAGACAACTTGCAGCTCTTCTCCAGCGTCGCACTCCCTGACATTAGGAACGATCCACTCGATCGTTATCTCCTCGATTCGTATTCCACGAATCAACGCTACTCTTTGTAGTTCCTCGAGTTCCTGACTCGAAATGATGAAAAAGGGCACCTATGTTTATCCCTCGACTTGCCCTCTATAGTAGCAAAGCTCTACCGAAATCATCGCAGGATCCTAAGGAGAATCATTCCGTCCAAGTCGATATTGTAACACCCCGGCCCAAACTAGGACTGGAGATGTTAATCACGGTAGCTCGCCAGGCTCTGTACTAGTCCCACAAAACAACGCGAGTCCTTTCCAACGTATTTTGTCCTCACTCATACGCATCCTGGGAACCTTCCCAGGAGGTCACCCATCCTTAGACTACTCTCAGCCAAGCGTGCTTAACTGCGGAGTTCTTTTGCGTGGATGACCAGAAAAGAAAGTGCACTTTGTTGATATGAGTAGTACTTCAAATCCCTTTAAGTAAAGCTCAAAAATAGGACATCTTCAATCAATATGGGGTGTTTCAGATATTGTCACTAGGTTGTCAACTTAACCATACTTTGCATATCGTTAATTATGCATTTCAACGACGTCGTCAAGTCCGACCTTTGTGGATACTAATTCCACGTCGCGTCCACCATTTGCACTCCAAATGGTGCATAAGCTTTACTCCTGTTTGGCTCAGTCAAGACCAACTCGGCTAAAATACGTTACGTCCACAACTTCAACCTCAATTACCAAAGACCTAAATCAAACCCGAGTAGTCGTTACAAGGTTCATTCTTTGTCGTCTACACATCCTACTTCATTTAGTGCACATTCTGAGGGTGCAACTCCTCATAATACATGATTTACTTATGTTTCGCACTTTACCGCTTATGTAAGATTTACCGCTTTTATGACCATAATCGCATGCTAAATCACCTAACACAGAATTAAAACATAAACAACTAACATTAATCAAAATAAGCGGTGGCCTAGTCTCGTATCAATCTGGATGCTAACACCTCATGCGTGGTTTGGCGTATCTCTATTGATGTCGTACACGCACTTTAAGCAAAATACTAGGTAAGGTATATCATGAAAATGACCAATATCCTTATTATCACATTGAAACAGATTTGGTAATACGTATACTATCTAGTACTCTTTACTCTCCTACGTGCATCTTTACATGGCCTTCTTGTCACGTGAAATCGCATGCAAAGAATGTAAAAACACTTACATCGACGACAATCTACTTGCTCCTAAAATAACCGACATAGCAAAGGCATAGGGTTAAAACATTGACTGTATCACATTTACACCACATTAGAACAAAGTTAACTGCCCACCGATTGATTAGTAGAGGCTACTATGTGCGGGCGGGATTGGGTGTTGTCGTTTTTCTGATGTTGGCTTCCCATTACATACCCTCACCCCTTACTCAAAATCTACGGTTTTCGGATGTCCGAAATCATTGGAAATGAGAGACATTCTAGACATGGAATGCTTAAGGGTACAAGTCCTTATCTTTAGGTCCCCATGTCACTCAGCTTTGAGTTGGCTAAGGATTAAAGTTGACTTGAACGGTTTCCGAGTATCCTAAAATTACTCGGTGGTGACTGCACAAATCGGCAACAAATTCGGTTCACTAAAACGGTCGCCAGACCAAATGATCCGACCTTTAAACATTCACAACCACATCTCAATCGATTTAACGGAAAAATAGATGCTCCCCATGCGTCTATCTAGTACAATTCAAATCGTAAACCAAATCGAGGTCCGATACATCACCCCGAACCCAGGATCAGACAAGCCCAAACCGCAGTGACGGGCCATGTGGGTGGCCACCGCGACAGTTCGCGCAGCGAACGGGTGGCAGTGTCCACACAACAATGTTCTGCTTTCCCTCTTTGTACTTGCTTGAGAAGGTGAAGGATTGTAGAAACTCAACGCATTTAGCATGCCTGTGATTCACCTTGTGTTGACTAATGATGTATTTTAAAGCTTCATGCTTAAAATGAAACACAAAAGGCTTAGGTTTCAAGTAGTGACTTCAATGCATCAAAGCTCTCACAAGCATAAAATTCTTTGTCATAGGTGGAGTAATTCTGCTTTGCTCCTCCTAGTTTCTAACTGAAATGGGCAACTGGTTTCTGGCCTTTGATTAGTACAGCTTGAATTTCAACCTCACTTGCATCACATTCTACCGTAAACAGACTGTTGAAGTCTGGTAGCCTTAAGATTGGTGTTTGGAACATCAACTTCTTGATCTTCTCGAAGGCATTTTGAGCCTCTTCAGTCCACCTGAACTTTCCCTTCTTCATGCATTCAGTAACAGGTGAAATGATGAACTGAATCCCTTTATGAATTGTGTAAAAAGATGCCAACTCATGGAATCCCCTTACTTTAGTGATAATTTTAAGTGTAGGCCATATCATAATGGCTTCAACTTTCTCCTTGATCAACAGAGATCCCTTTTCCAGATACAAGGTACCCTAGGAAAGTCACTTCCTCTGTCATGAATGTGCATTTTTCAAGCTTACCATACAGCTTACTGTCTCTCAGGATCCTGAAGATGTGTAAAAAAATGCCAACTCATGGAATCCCCTTACTTTAGTGATAATTTTAAGTGTAGGCCATATCATAATGGCTTCAACTTTCTCCTTGATCAACAGAGATCCCTTTTCCAGATACAAGGTACCCTAGGAAAGTCACTTCCTATGTCATGAATGTGCATTTTTCAAGCTTACCATACAACTTACTGTCTCTCAGGATCCTGAAGATCACCTCAAGGAGATTTAGGTGATTTTCCTTGATGTCACTATAAAACAGTATATCATCAAAATATACAACAGCAAACTTGCCTAGGCAAGGTCTCAGGACTTCAGTCATCAAAATATAAATGTGTTTGGTGTATTAGACAGACCAAAAGGCATGACTAACTACTTATACAAACCATGCTTGGTTTTGAAAGTTGTCTTCCTTTCATCCCCTTCTCTGATTCTCACATCGTGATATCCTTGCCTCAGCTCAATTTTAGAAAACACCCTTGCTTCACTCAGTTCATCCAACATATCATCAAGCCTAGGTATAGGGAACTTGTACTTGACTGTAATGTTGTTAATGACTCTACTGTCAGTGCACATCCTCCATGTCCCCTCTTTCATGGGTACTAGTAGTACAAGCACAACACAAGGACTTAGAGGCTCCCTCACAAACCCCTTGTCCATTAGCTCCACAACTTGCCTTTGCAGCTCTTGGGTTGTAGTAGGGTCACTCCTATAGGCAGCCTATTAGGTAGGACAGATCCTAGCACAAGGTATATCTAATGCTCAATCCCTCTCAAGGGTGGTAGACCTCTTGGAAACTCCCTTGGAAACACATCATGGTACCTATGAACCAACCTTTTCACTTCTACAGGTACCTCAATTTCTCCTTTGAATACTTCCTTCGATATTAGCACCCAAACAGGTTGCTCTTATTTGATTTCTTTCACCATTGAAGCTTTTTGATAGAAACAGGACTCCACTAGTTTTCTCAGGTATGTTTGGACTACAATATCTCGCTCCTCTTATTTGGTGGTAAAGGGGTGAGTGTTACCCTCTTGTTCACACATTTGAAACTGTAGGTGTTGTCCTTCCCTTGGTGAGTGGTGTTGTTGTCAAACTCGCATGGCATACCTAGAAGTAGATGGCAGGCATTCATAGGTACAAAATCACAAAAGACCTCATCCTTATACACATTCCCTATGGAGAAAGGAACCACATACACACTTCTTGTCAATCCTGACTCTGGCTTCTTTATTCGACCATCTCAGCTTCTAAGGATTAGGATGTTCTTTAGTCTTCAAGTTCATCTTACGGACCATGGTAACAGATGCCACATTGGTGCATATCCTTTCATTTTCAGAATTGTAGTTTTAAAAGACTTATCATTGTATCCCTTACACTCAAAGACTCTCTCTACATCCTTAATCCATTCTAGTAGTTCATCACGATTTAAACCATCAAAAAAGTCAGAAATCTCTACCTTTCAGTGCTTGTCAAAGAGATCTGGATCCTCTTCATGCTTGCTTCCTTCTGAATCTGAGAGATCTTCCATACATTGACCTGCTCCCTCCCTCTGTCTTGGTTCCTACTTCTGCCCTTTCCTCTTTCACCAAAACCTCCTCTAAAGTTTCTGAAGTTGTTTGCTTGGTCCATGAGGTTGTTGACAGCTTGTATCATGACATTCACTGTATCAGCAACATTATCAACTTTCCTTTTGAGCAAGAAGAGGAAAAAGGCAAGAACCCATAACTAAACCCCGCACACAGGCCCCAGTACTTAGCGCATTTGCGCCGAGCAGTGTCGCCCATGACACGGCCTGACATGAATTCAGAGAGCCTGGACTGAGTCGAAGGAGAAGACCCGGTAAGATCCACGCACGCATACGTCACGTCCCTTGTCCCACGAATAAAGATCCACACATATTGTTTTCTTATTGGAGCTTGTATTAAGATGAAAACAAATTACAAGAAGTTAGTGGGTAACCGAGATACAATCTGGGCACCCACTCCCTTAGCAATAGAAAAGCTAAGTCTAGTAAAAATGAAAGCAGCGGCGCGGGCACCAGCATCTTGAGAGATATAAAACTTTTGAATCTGCCTAAGCAACGCGACAACCTCCACATCGAGCTCCCCCAAAAAAGAGAAGAAGAAAGATAAGAACCCATAACCAACCCGTGCGCACAACTCTCGATACTTGGTGTACTTACGTTAAGCAGCATCAACGACCACGCGACCAGGCACAACTTATTATTATTTTTATTTTTATTTTTTTTATTATTAAAAAGGAGAATTTTATTGAAGAGTTAAAATGCAGTTTACAAAAAATTGGTGTGTAGCAAAGATACAATCTGGGCCCGCACCCTCTTAGCTATAAAAAAGCTAAGTCTAGTAAAAATAAAAGGAGCAGCGCGTGCTCAACCATCCCGCGCTATCGAAATTTTTGAATCCTTTTGAGCAAACTGATAGCATCCGCCTTCAATTCCCCCAGCGAAGAAAGGGAAAAGGGCAAGAACCCATAACCAAGCCCCATACATAGGCCCGGATACTTAACGCATTTGTGCCGAGCAGCGTCGCCCACAACACGTCTTGGCATGAATTCGGAGAGTCCGGACTTAGTCAAAGGAGAAGACCCGGTAAGATCCACGCATAGGTCACGCCGCTTGTCCCACGAATAAAGAAGCAAATCAGCGGGACGGAAGGATCTGTCATGATCGTCGATCAGGCCAATATCGACCTCCTTACCCACAGAGACACCGGAACGGAAACAGATATCCAAAAGAGTGTCACGAACGAGGTTATACCGATGTTTTATACCGACAACCCCCACACATAACACGGCATGGTCCCCATAAATATCATTGCCAAAAAACCCGAGAGCAGGCAGAACATGGCCCAGACACGGAAAACAAAGGAACGCCCAACCGATAGCTAAGCACACATAATTACATCCGACCGTTCATAGTCTAACCCAACCCTGCAATAGGCACAACACGCAGATAGTCAGAAGCATGACGCCCTTGTTGAGACTTCCACAATGCAACCTGATGGGAGGTCAAGGAGAAATCCGATTATACAGTAGTCACAACCCTCGCGAAATATATATTTGCCAAAGACTTCATAAGTTTGGGGCAGCGATCTCAGTAGGATTACACACAACAGAACCCAGAACTCCTTAAGCCGACACAAGGCCTTATCGAAAGACGGGCCAGGGGTTGAGACACCCGCAGCACGAAGCAACATAGTCTACAAACCCACAGACTATAGTCGAGATGCCATAGAAGCACAATGAAGGACATCTCCAGTGGCATACACCCCAAGCCCTCCAAAAGAAAAGGGAAGGGTGGCTAACCGCCACTGCCAATCGCCAAACCCGGGCCCAGACGCAATAACAATACGTTTTCTAAATGAGAACGAAGTGTCGCGTCAAAAGCCAGCTTAGCCGACTCAAAAACAGTCGGTGAGCAAGTACGTAAAGCAAAATAAAGTTTAGAAATACCAGTATGGAGCAACAGCACTCACACCGCGGATCATGAAGCAGAGCGACCGACCCCATAAGCGCGATAGTTTTGGTCAGTCTACTCATCACAAGCTCACTACTGAAATCAAGGTACGCACTAATAGGCCCGCCAAGGACTTTGCAACCACGGATCGGTCTGGCGATAGCAGGGAAAAGACACCAGGGAGCTTGCTCCTAAGATCTTCCGTAGGCCAAAAAACCTCGGTTTACTGACATTAAGATGAAGTCCCGATTGAGGATCATCTTCCATAATCAGTTCCAGAACCTTTCCCACGACCAAGGTATCCCCGACGATAGTGCCATCATCCATGTACCAAGCCTGGAACCTCAAGTCAAAAGAGTCCTGGATCTTACAAACCAATGGATGTAAAACCAAAGAAAAAAGAAGAGGACCCAAAGGATCACCTTGCTGGACCCCCTAACAAGACCACAGGCTGTGCTCACCATAATATAACTAAGCATGACTAGAATAACAAAATTCCACCCACCGGGAAAGAATAGGGCAGTGATTACGATCCTCTTGTAACATGATCTCCCGATCCACCATGTTAAAAGCATTCTGAAAGTCCACCAAGACATTGGAAAGACTCACCTCATCATCCTGGTCCTCAACAAGCCGGTTCAAGGCATGCAAGATAGCCTCACCCCCACCAGATACCCAAAACTCGAACTAGAGGCCAAAAAAATAGCCACTCAGGGACGGACCGATCAGGAAAACAACAACCATAGAGACAAGTCGTCTCCAAATCATCCCAACAGCAATAGAACGAATACCGCCGCCTGGTTTAACAAGCAGGGTGAGCATAGCACAAGCCATGTACTTCCCGGGGACTTGCGAGCAGCTGCCCTCGAGGAAGAGATTAACCACCCGAGTGACAGATGCAATCAAATCGTCCGAAACAGCAACTGTGGCACCACTCAAACAATCCAAAAGGTGTTGGGCACGAAACTCATCCCTCCCACAAGAAGTGCCAAGCGGAAAACCTCTAATCATTTCTAGAACCACAAACGCAGACGCGGTGAGGGAATGGTAATTACTAGGCAAAGGAGGCAAAGCGAGAGAAGGGACGACGAGGTGCTTATCCCTCAAAGCCACAAGAGTATCATCTGTGTAAGGAGCAACGCCAGAGGAAGAAAGCACTCGAACAACAGCAGTGTAATGCTCGTCACAAATCTTCCTCCAACACTGCCTAATGTTGAGGTCACTCAAGTCAAGGTCCTCATTCACACTAAAAAAAGGAGCAACCTCTGCCAAAGTATCTTGCAGAAGCAGTAAACGGCCACTCGGCTCACCCCAACAATGAACTGCACTAGTAATACTCTTCTCTTGACGCTGCCGGCGAATAACGGATCGACACTCAAGGTTACTCCTAGGGGAGAAAGTCTTAAGTATGCAAAAAGGCAATGCAAGCAAGGTGACCCAACAAGAGAGATCATGAGGAGCGGCAGCCATATCATCAAGGGCCCCCCTAAGAACCCGAGAAAACCCCAAACGACACTTAGGAGGGATGGATTTAACAGTACGTAACCCCTTAGCTAACAAGCGATCAAGAAAAGTCACGTTAAATCCAACAGTCGGGGGACCAACAACACCACTAGACGATGAAACAGCAGGGGCAAATGGTCGGGGAAAGTCGTAAAGGACACAGCGATGTATTATTATTATTATTGTTGTTGTTATTAGTATTATTTTATTTTTATTTTTTTTCAAAACAAAACTCGTATTACTACCAAAAAAATTACTTAAAGTTAGCGGGAAGCCGAGATACTATCTGAGCCCCCACTCCCTTATCTATCGCAAAACTAATTCTAGTGAAAATATGGGTTGCAGCACGTGCTCCAGGATCTGTGTCGAGCTCACCCAGAGAGGAGAAGGAGAAAGGTAAGAAACCATACCCATTCGTCGTGCAGCTTGCTTGATACTTAGCACACTTACGAGGGGCAGCATCAGCAACAACCCGTCTAGGCTCAAAAGCAGTCAGGTCAGACTAGGTTAGGGGAGAGGATACAGTCAGATCAAACATCATGTCCCTTGTACCACAAGTGGAGCAAAAGATCGGCGGATCATAAGGGTTTGTCGTTATCGTTACAAAGACGAATGTCCACCTCCTTACCCGCAGAGATCCCTGTCCTGAAGCATATATCCAACAGCGTGTCACGGACAAGGTTATGGTGGTGTTTGCTCCCCACTGTACCAGCACACGACATCGCGTGATCGCCAAAAAAATCCTCCTTGAGGACCCTGGAGCAGGAAGAGCAGGCCTAGAGAGAGGGAACAAAGGGACTCCCAGTCAATAACTAAGCCCACTACGGTAAGTTCGGCCGTTCATGATTTGCCCAAGCCCAGTAATAGGAACAACCCTCAACCAGTCAGAAGAATGGTCACCTTGGTGAGATTTCCACAAGGCAATCTGTCGAGGAGTTAAGGAGAAAACAGATTTCGTTGCTGTAGCAACCCTCGTGAAATATATATATCTGTCAATTTTCTCATAAGTTTTGGGGCAGCGATCTCAGAGGGGTTACTCAAGAAGTCGGAACCGGTAGCCTCATTAAACACACACACACACACACACAAGGCAGACTCAAAGACAAATCCAGGGGCGACGATCTCGGAAGGACGAAGCAGCTTAGCTTGCAACTCAGTAGACTGGATGCGAGAAGCAAGAAAGGCAAAGTGCAGGGCATCAGTAGCATCAAAGACATCGAGCCCCCTAGGAAAAGGGGAGGGTGGTCAGCCGCCACTGCCACTCTCCGAAGCCGTGCCCAGACGCCGTGACAATACGCTCTATACTAGATTAGAGCGCAGTGTCGAAAGAAAGATGGGCCGACCCAAAAGCATGGAAAGAGCAAGTGCGCAGCACAAAGTATAACTTAGAAATACCTGTGCATGCCCGAAGAAGAAGTAACTCACACTGGGGATCCTCAATCATAGCAACCAAGTCCATGAGCTCTATAGTACGGGCGACCCTCTTTGAGACAATAGCACCCCTGAAAGCTAGGCACACGCTGACCGACCCTTCAAGGACCTTAACACCGTTCAAGGGCCTGGCAATAGAGGTGGGAAAAACACCAGCACAGCTGCTCCTCGGGTCTTCGATAGGCTAGAAAACCTCTGTCTATGCTACATTGAGGTGGAGGCTAGAAAAGGGACCCCTCTCCGTAATCATCTGAAGAACCTTCCCCACAACAAGTGTATCCCCGCCAATAGTACCGTCATCGAGCTACCAGGCCTGAAAGCATAGATCAAAGGAATCCATTATCCTATAAACCAAGGGATGCAGAACCAGAGAGAAACGGAGGAGACCTAAAGGGTCACCCTATTGGTCCCCCTGACACGAGCGGAGGCTATGTTTCCCATATTATTATTATTATTATTATTATTATTAATTGATTGATTGATATTGAAATGGTTTCTCTATACTGATATTATATGATTTTCATGTTTAATTTACTTATATATTTTTATCAATAACATATTGTGTGACATATGATTAAGATATGGGTAGTAAGAATAACTACGACATTGTAACACAGAATTTGGATTGTAATTATTTAATTATGGTAAATTGTTTACATGATGACATGTGACATATATTTAAAGCTTTGGTTTCCGCTTTAATATAATATATGATTACTAACTTAGAAACAATATGACACTTCATCTTATCTCTCCAAGTAATAATAACTTAGAATCCCTGATCCTACAAACCAAGGGATGCAGAACCAGAGAGAAAAGGAGGAGACCTAAAGGTCACCCTACTGGACCCCCTAACATGAGCGGAGGCTGTGTTTCCCATGTTGTTGTTGTTGTTGTTGTTGTTGTTGTTGTTATTATCAATTGATTGATTGATATCAAAATGGTTTCTCTATACTGATATTATATGATTTTCATGTTTAGTTTACTTATATATATTTTTATCAATAAAATATTGTGTGATATATGATTAAGATATGAGTTGTATAGAATAAGTACGATATTGTAACACAGAATTTGGATTGTAATTATTTAATTATGGTAAATTGTTTACATGATGACACGTGAAAGATATTTAAAGCTTTGGTTTCCGCTTTAATATAATATATAATTACTAACTTAGAAACAATATGACACTTCATCTTATCTCTCCAAGTATGTTTTCACTTCATCTTTCCCCTTTGACAATAAAGTTTCAACCTTATGAAAATATTGACACTTTTTCATTTGTTTAATGTAATTTTTTAGCTTTTGTTCCTTCTCCATGCATTGAACTTTTTATATATTGTAAACTCAAATAAAAACATAGAATTGAAATATGGATGTATAATTCTAGCCAACTAATCTATCTATATATACTCTATTAAAACTCAAAAAAAACTTTAGCCTTGAAAAATAAATAGACTTATCAGAAGATGTATACTCATCGAAAAAAGTGTCCAAGATAACATCTACCTAACAACGTATCATTTACTACTACCACATCAACGATTCACGGGCGTAAGAAACCTAAAAAAAGCAAGTAAAACAGGCCAAGATTTGAAAATCCCAAATAAAGCCGCGAGAGAAAAACAAAGCCACAATTCGAGATGATTATGTTCTCCAATAGAAGTTCAAAAAAACCAATTTATTAGTTATTATGCATTATTACATTTTATTGCATTATATCTCATTTTTGCCAATTATATTTCTCTTAGGTTCTTACAAACACAAAAAACTAGCACCCAGACCAATAGCCCATCGTTATTAAGTTATCGCATTAACTTCAAATAGTGCATTACTCCATTTACTCATTATTGAGTTATCACATTAATCGTTATGATATTACAAATGACTGTGAAAGTAAATAAAGTTACAAATACGTGAAATAGAAACAAAAAAATGTATAAATGTATACATAAATATTGGACAATGAGACAAAAAGACAGAACTGCGAAGTACAAAGATCATAAAACAATACGGTCTCGTGCACCTTATGACGGCTAGTTTGTTGTAAATAAAGGAAGAGTTTGAGGGTTAGCTGACAAAATTTTCTATCAAAAAAGAAATGAGTAAGGCCTTGTTCTTTTGGACTGAAACTGACTGAACCGACTGAACTGAACTGAACTAAAAGTATCTGAACTTAACTGAACAAGTCTGAATTGAATTGAACTGAACATAACTTAACTTAACTTAACTTAACTTAACCGAATAAATAAATAAATAATAACAATAAGTGTTATTATTATTATAATAATAAATATTAATATTAATGATAAATAATAATAATAATAACAATAATAATAATAATAAGCGCAGTGTGGAGGCGTGATGTGTGTGTCGATCTGACAGGGTCGTCCCCTTTGACCCAGTCTGCGATGGCTGATTTCCTACCTGGTCGCGTGGTCGTTGATGCTGCTCAACGTAAGCGCGCCATGTATGGAGATTTGTGCAACAAGATTGGGTACGGGTTTCTGCCTTTCTCCTTCTCGTCTTTGGAGGACCTTGATGCAGAGGCTGTTGCGTTGCTCAAGGGGATTCATAAATTTTCTATCGCTCAGGATGCGGGAGCTCGCGCAGCTGCTTTTATTTTCACTAGACTTAGTTTCGCTATTGCTAAGGGAGTGGGTGCCCAGATAGTATCTCGGCTACCCACTAACTTATTGTAATTTGTTTCGTTATTAATACAAGTTCCTATAATAAAAATAATAATAATAATAACATTGGCCTGAAACTGTTGGGATTAAACATCGCCATAACCTTGTCCGCGACACACTGTTGGATATTTGCTTCCGAACGGGGATCTCTGCAGGTAAGGAGGTGGAGATTGGCCTCTGCGACGATAATGACAAGCCCTTGCGACCAGCCGACCTCCTGCTCTACTCGTGGGACAAGGGGCGTGATGTTTGTGTTGATCTGACTGGGTCCTCGCCCTTGACTTAGTCTGGCCTTACCGCTTTTGAGCCTGGACGGGTCGTTGCTGATGTTGCCCGTCGTAAGTGTGCAAAGTATCAGGCACGCTGCACGGCGATCGGGTATGGTTTCTTACCTTTCTCCTTCTCCTCTCTCGGGGAGCTCGACACGGATGCTGTTTCTCTGCTCCAGCGGATTCGGAAATTCACTTTATCACAAGATGCTGGAGCGCGTGCCGCAGTTCATATTTTCTCTAGAATTAGCTTTGCAATCGCTAAGGGAGTGGGGGCCCAGATAGTATCTCGGCTTCCCTCTAACTTCTTGTAATTTGTTCTGGTGTTTAATGCAAGTTCCGTCTTTATAATTAAATAATAATAATAATAATAATAATAATAATAATAATAATAATAATAACAATAATAATAACAATAATAATAATAATAATAATATCAGGACCAAGACTGGGTATGGATTCCTACCTTTCTCTTTCTCTTCTCTAGGGGAGCTCGACGCGGAGGCCGCTGCTTTACTCAAACGGATTCAGAAATTCTCTCTCTCTCAGGACGCGGGAGCTCGGGCAGCTGCTTTTATTTTTACTCGTCTTAGTTTATCTGTCGCTAAGGGAGTGGGAGCCCAGATAGTATCTCGGCTTCCCTCTAACTTCTTATAATTTGTTCTGGTGTTTAATGCAAGTTCCGTTTATAATAATAATAATAATAATAATAATAATAATAATAATAATAATAATAATAATAATAATAATAATAATAATAATAATAATAATAATAATAATAATAATAATAACAATAATAACAATAGTAACAATAACAACAATAACAATAATAATAATAATAATAATAATAATAATAATAATAATAATAATAATAATAATAATAATAATAATAATAATAATAATAATAATAATAATAATAATAATAATAAATAATAACAATAATAATAATAAATAATAACAATAATAATAATAAATAATAACAATAATAACAATAGTAATAATAACAATAATAACAATAATAATAATAATAATAATAATAATAATAATAATAATAATGATAATAATAATAATAATAATAATAATAATAATAATAATAATAATAATAACAATAACAATAATAATAATAACAATAATAATAATAATAACAACAATAGTAACAATAATAACAATAGTAACAATAACAATAGTAATAATAACAATAGTAATAATAATAACAATAATAATAATAATAATAAAAATAATAATAATTATAATTATAATTATAATAATTATAATTATAATTATAATAATTATAATAATAATAATAATAATAATAATAATAATAATAATAATAATAATAATAATAATAATAATAATAATAATAATAATAATAATAATAATTATAATAATAACAATAAAAATAAAAATAACAATAACAATAACAATAACAATAACAATAATAATAATAATAATAATAATAATAATAATAATATTAATAATATTAATAATAATAATATTAAAAAAAAAAAAATTAATAATAATAATAATAATAATAATAATATCCTAGGAGTCGACTTCCTGGTTTTTTGGCCTAAGGAAGATCCTAGGAGTCGACTTCCTGGTGTTTTCCCCCCTGATATTTCTCGACCGCTGCGTGGTGTCAAAGTTCTTGGTGGCCCCGTCAGTATCTGCCGTACTTTCAGCAGTGAGCTTGTGACGAAGAGAGTTACGAGAACCATTGACCTTATGGATTCGGTTGCCAGGATTGAGGACCCACAGTGCGAGCTGTTGTTACTTCGTGCTTGTGCTGGTATTTCTAAGCTTTCTTTCTCTCTGCGAACCTGCCCCCCTACGGTCTTCGACTCGGCTAAGACCTTTGATGCGGCATTGCGGTCTAGCCTGGAGCGCATTGTCACCGCGTCTGGCCCCGGGTTCGGGGACTGGCAGTGGCGTCTTTCCACGCTGCCTTTTAATCTCGGGGGGTTGGGTGTGTATAGCGCCGGGGATGTCATGCACTATGCCTTTTTGGCTTCTCGCCTTCAGACCTCTGAGTTGCAGGCTACGCTCCTTCGGCCTTCAGCTGTCTCTACTCCCGGGCCGACCTTCGATGCGGCCTTGACTCTGTTTAGCGAGACCACCGGTTCCGACCTTTTCCGTAATCCTAGTGAAGTCGCTGCCCCCAAACTCATGAAGAAATTGGCAGATATATATTTCACGAAGGTTGCTGCTTCTTTAGAATCGGTTTTCTCCTTGACTCGACGACAGGTGGCTTTGTGGAAGTCTCTGCAGGGTGCTCACACGTCTGACTGGTTGCGCGCAGTTCCTATATCAGGGCTGGGACAGACCATGAATGAGAGGACTTATCGCTCTGTCCTTAGCTATCGGTTGGGTGTCCCTTTGTTCCCGGTACCCAAGCCCTGTTCTGCTTGTTCCCGAGTTTTTAAGGGGGACATTTTTGGAGATCATGTTGTGTCATGTGCTGGTACCGTTGGTATTAAGCATAGACATAACTTGGTTCGTGACACCCTTTTGGATATCTGTTTCCGATCTGGTATTTCGGCCGGTAAGGAGGTAGATGTCGGTTTGATCGATGGGCACGACAGGCCCTTACGCCCGGCGGATTTGCTTCTTTATTCCTGGGATAGGGGCCTGATGTGTGTGTCGATTTGACGGGGTCGTCCCCCTTGACCCAGTCTGCGATGTCTGATTTTCTACCTGGCCGCGCAGTCGCTGATGCTGCTCAGCGCAAGTGCGCCAAGTATGGAGATTTGTGCACCAAGACTGGGTATGGGTTCTTGCCTTTCTCTTTCTCTTCTCTAGGGGAGCTCGACGTGGAGGCCGCCGCTTTACTCAAGCGGATTCAGAAATTCTCTATTTCTCAGGACGCGGGAGCTCGGGCAGCAGCTTTTATTTTTACTCGTCTTAGTTTTTCTATCGCTAAGGGAGTGGGAGCCCAGATAGTATCTCGGCTTCCCTCCAACTTCTTGTAATTTGTTCTGTTGTTTAATGAAAGTTCCATAATAAAAAAAAAATAAAAAAAAAATAATAATAATAATAGTAATAGTAATAGTAATAGTAATAGTAATAATAATAATAATAATAATAGTAATAAACTCTCTCTCTACTCTCTCTCTAGGGAAGATTCTCTCCCAAATTTCACCATTGATGATCAGTAAATGATGGGTACAGGGCGAGGGAGGGGGAGGCCAAGGAAACTAAATACGAATTCAGCTAGGGATGGAGCTCAGAATCCTACAGATGATAGAAATAATGAAAATCAAGAAATAGACACAGAGGAGATGCAAAATCAATTATCAGCGAAACCAAGGGTGTCAATTAATGAGGTAATTCAGAAAGCTTTTGAATCTGTTGTTGGTCATTCGGATTCTGCTAGGGGTCAGGGTTCGATTCCGCCGTCTTCGAAGGATAAGGATGTGCAGGGTTCTCCGAAGGAGGTTGCTAGTCAGCCACAATTGGGGGAAACTATGGGTATTGGAGCGGAGACATCTTGGGCGGGAAAAGCGAAGGAGACAAAGATGGGAATGGGATTGTTTTTTGATGAGCATAGTAGTAATTCCACTGAGGTTGATTTGGATGTTGAGGATTTTGAGGATGAGCTACAATTTTGGCGAAATACTCTAATGGGTAACGTTATTGGCGCTCGTCCTAATCTAAAACAGATGCAGGATTTTGTGCAGAAGAATTGGAATAATGTTCGTCTTCCGGTGGTTCAATACTTCAAAAAGGGCTGGTTCTCATTCAGATTTGGGAGGAAGGAGGACATGGATGCTGTAATTCATGGTGGTCCGTGGTTGATGGGGAAGAACACCCTGATTCTGAAGCAATGGAGTCCGGGTTTCTCGCAGGAGATGGACAGAGTTTCAATTGTTCCCGTCTGGATCCTTTTTCCGGACTTGGATCCTTATCTCTGGACTGTTTCTGTCCTAAGTAAGATGGCTAGCAAAGTGGGCAGACCAATGTTTGCTGATACTACCACCACTTTCAAGGAGAGGCTCTCCTTTGCTAGAGTTTTGGTTGAAGTGGATGTTTCCAAGGAACTTCCTGAGACTGTGATAGTTAACATTCCTATTCTAGGCCAGTCTGTACAGTCTATTGAATATGAATGGTTGCCATACTATTGTGCTGGGTGTGGTAAATTGGGTCACACTAAGGACAAATGCAATAGGGGAAGAAAGAAGGAGCAGCCTAAGGTCTCTGCGAAGAGATTTACTCCGAAGAAGATTGGCCCTCAAGGGGGAGGTGGTACCTCAGTTGGGGGGGATGTGGAGCCTCCTCTCTCAACTGTAATGCATCGTGGAACCCTTGAGGAAGAACCCACTGGAGGCCTCTGTATCACCGGCTCAGGACCCCAGGAGCTAGGTGCTAATGAACTGGGTAACCAAGCATTGATTACGGAGTCTTTTGCTGATGGGGAAGGGCAAAAAGACTCTGAGATTAGTGCTGGCTTCACCCCAGCTCAGCGGCGCTCAGGATGCTCTGGGAAAGGCCAATTGGTGACAGGCTCTAGTGTTGGTTGTAATGGGGGGCTGGAGACTATACTTCAGGTCGTAACACCAAATCGATTTGAGGCATTGCAGGAAAGTGATGAGGACCAGGAGGAGGGTGACTTCGTTCTGGACAGGGAGACAGTGCCTCCGGATAAGTCTAAATGAAAGTCGCTTCCTGGAATATTAGAGGAGGTAATGATCCCTTGAAGCAATTGGCGGTTCTGAATTTAATAAGGGATAATAGTATAGATGTTTTGGGGCTCTTGGAAACCAGGATTAAAGAAAATAAGGCTAAAGCCATTATAATGTCTAGGTTTGGTAGTTTTCAGGTTTTAAATAACTATTCATGTCATTATAATGGCAGAATATGGGTAATTTGGAAGTCTTCCACCGTAGGACTTCGGGTTTTGGAGGAAAATGCTCAATATATGCACTGTTTGATTCATCACTATGGTTTGAATTCTGATGTTTTGGTCACTTTTGTTTATGGCAAGAATGATGTTTCTGGGAGAAAGGAACTTTGGAAGGATTTAGTTCGATTCAAAACGAACATTTGTTGGCTTGTCCTAGGGGATTTTAACATTGTTAGGTCTCGGGAGGAGAAGATTGGGGGTACTGAGCCTTTGATTGATGAGATGGATGATTTCAACAATTGTCTTGCTGACTATGAGTTGCAGGATCTCAATGGACAAGGGTGTGAGTTTACTTGGACGAATAATCAAGACCCGAGTCAAAGAGTGTGGACTAAATTGGATAGAGCTTTGGTGAATTGGTCATGGGTTACTGGGTTTCCTGATTCTTTTGCTCATTTTATGGTTGCAGGTGTGTCTGACCACTCACCTGTAGTCGTTTCTGTGGTTAGGGAGGAAAGGAAGGTTCGAAGGTTTAGCTTCTTAAATTGTTGGGTGAAGGACCTGCGATATGATGATTTTGTCTCGAAAGCTTGGGGGAGAAGAACTTATGGAACTGCAGGATACCAGTTATTTAGTAAACTTAAAAATGTTAAAATGGCTCTTAGGATATTGCACAAGACCAGTTATACTAGTATTGGAACGAGGATAGAGAAGGTTAGAAGAGAGTGGGAGGCCTGTCAAAATAAAATGCAGGAAAACCCTCTCTCTGAGGAATTAATTATGGAAGAAAAGGATATGCATTCACATTATTTAGAGCTGCAGCGCGCTGAGATGAGCATTCTAGCTCAGAGGGCTAAGATGGATAGGATTTCTATGGCGGATTCAGGTACGGCGTATTTTCATGCTAAGGTTAAGGAAAGAAGGATGCAACAGACTATAGGAGCTATTGAAGATCATCATGGACACATTAGGGTAGGGAAGGGAGAGGTGGCTGATGGGTTTGTTCAATATTACCAGTCTTTGTTAGGGCAGACGAAGACTGTTCAAGCCATTGATCCAACATTCTTTCGCATGGGGAGGTGTGTTGAGGAGAATGAATGGGACAGTTTGTTGGAGATTCCTGATGAGCGTGAGATAAAGGAGGTTCTATTTTCTATTGGTTCGAATAAGAGTCCTGGACCGGATGGCTTCTCAGCGGGTTTTTATAAAGCTTCTTGGCAGTTAGTCAGACAAACTTTTTGTGATGCTGTGCAGGAATTCTTTGACAAAGGGAAGATGATAAAGCAAGCCAATACAACTATTATTGCCCTTATTCCTAAAAAATCGGTTTGTGGATCTGTTCTTGATTATAGGCCGATATCATGCTGTTCAGTTTTTTACAAAACTGTTAGCAAAATTATTACTAGAAGGCTTAAGATGGTAGTGGACAAATTAATAGGATGGGAGCAGGCGGCGTTTCTGGCAGGGCGTAGTATTCAGGATAATATTTCCCTATCCCAAACACTCATTAAAGGGTATGGTAGGAAGTATATCACCCCAAGATGTCTAATGAAGATAGACTTGAGGAAGGCTTTCGATTCTGTTCAATGGGCTTTTCTTGAAGATATGCTTAAGGGATTAAATTTCCCTACTCGGTTTGTTAATTGGATTTTAGAATGTATTCAAGGTTCTTGGTTTTCTATTAAAGTTAACGGGGAAGTTCATGGTTTCTTCAAGGGAAAAGGAGGGGTACGACAAGGGGATCCTCTATCGCCCTACTTGTTTGTACTTAGTATGGAAATGCTTTCTCGAAGGTTGAGAAGAATTGAGTTGGTTTCACAAGTTTCGTATCACCCAAAGTGTAGCAGGCTTAAACTTAATCACTTGATTTTTGCAGATGATTTAATGATTTTCATGAGGGGGGATGTACCGTCTGTGGTAAATGCAGTAAGCGCTCTAGATGAGTTTGCTTTGGAGGCGGGCCTTCAAGCGAATAAAGATAAAACTGAGATTTATTTTGGAGGGGTGAATGAAGGGGTGGAGAGTCTTATTTTGCAGGCTACAGGTTTCAGGCGAGGAAGTTTCCCGTGTCGGTATTTAGGGCTACCTTTAAATGACACCACTAATAAGCTGCTCCACTATGATGGCCTGTTGGTGAAGATTCAATCTTATATGGGGAGTTGGTCGTCTCATTGTCTAACATATGCGGGAAGAATTCAGCTGCTAAACTCGGTTATTATGGGGTTG